>CM033643.1:167617585-167802021 GCA_019512145.1 Engystomops pustulosus | reverse complement strand
CCCCTGTCTTGGCTGTGGGCGCGGTCCACAATCCTAGAACCCTCTGCCCCTGCAAGAAAATTGGAGGCTTAGTAGATATCACTCACTCCGACTCCAGCGCACATTTTCCCCCTGGCAGCCTTCCACAGTTGAGGATACACGTGAGCTTATAAACAACATAACACAATTTCAGTTTTCCCCAGATAACCACTTTTATCTTTCTGACCTATTCGTATCGAGATACTCCATTGAGGTCCTTGTGTGAAATCTAAATCTAACCATTCAGCTATAATGTCCTATACCTTATATATTAGAATATTAGCAGTTGAGATTTCTGTCATGGATCCCCTTTCATGGTCCGCGAATTTAACAGCGTTCTACATGATCTAGGGCAATGGGACAAAAAATTCTAATAGTTTTCGCTGGTGCACTCTAATAAAAGATAAAAAAAAAAAATCTAAAACCCTTATAATTTTTTTTCATGTCATGGGTTTAACAAGTTTCAATTACTACTCGCAACGGAACCGAATACAGTAGTGGCTCTGACAACACATAGTACTGCGGGGAGTTGGAAATATCAATGTGAAACCTCGGGAGCAGCATTCATCTATTACGAGAAGTTCTCACGGCAGTGAAGAAAAAAAAAAGAAGCTGCACTTAATACGGGGCTAACATTTTTATCATGCTCTTTGTGCGCGGTCACCCTCTCTGCATGGTCGTGCCCCGTGGTGGTGGCAACATAATAATCATGTCAGTTTTTTAGCATCTGAAAAAGGACAGAGCTGTAAGTATTTGTCAGTGATAGCGATATGACTTTTGCATTGTCTTAGTCTAGAACATTTGTCTCTAATCATTGCATGTAATAGCCGTGATTAACTCTGACTTTGTTGCCTGAATCTAGTATTGCAAAATGTCCTCTAAACAATCATAGTAATTTTTTATATTACAAAAAAAAGTTTTAAAGGCAAACACCATGGCTATCTTGGTAATCTCCTCTAAACATTGTGGGCATGTTCTAAGTACCACGACGTAGAATGTCGTCTGTGTTGCTGATACATTGTTTGGTTCTCTCCATGTTCCTTATGTAGGTTACTGGTAACGTGATGTAATGTACGCTGCAGGAATATTATGGTTTCACTGTATTCCTGTCAACCATGGGCTCCAAAAATAAAGTATTAATGAAATCATTTAAAGGCTACGCTATGCATGAGGAGATCTACTATTAGAATTACACCTCTGATTGTATATTCGCTCCTCCTGCCCCTGCTCTAATCTATAATTTACTAACGCTGGAACCCCCTTACCTAACCTTGTTAAAATCTTTCTTTTAGTAATATGTAAATTAACTGCAGAGGTCTACTGGGGCATTTATCAGCCGTGGGCCAGGACACGGGACGGTATTGGCTACTCCACGCCTACTAAGGGCTATGCAGTTAATTTTATCATTACTACATAATATTTTTAACGTGTTAGGTTTCCAGGGGCTATACATTAGCAGACTTGGGCAAAAGGCAGTGACAGGATGCATCTACCATCATATTTACTTCTCTGCAGGCATAGGATTACTTGTCATCCGCACGATAGGCGGGAGGGGAGGGACTTGCCCACATCCAGCACATGACAACTCGCTGGCCTTGCATGAGTAGCACATGTCCCTTTTTGGTATCACCATACTACTTCATCATGGCAGGAAGCTTACAACTTCATTTTCTGGGGATCGTAAACTATTGCATTTTTAAGCTAAAAACTGTCTGGTTATAAATAAGGCTAGTTAGGGCCAATTTTCTGGGTCAGGGGTTACTGTTTCAACTAAGGTACCGCGCGCTGCTAAAGAACAAAGTAAGTGGGAGAGGGTTCAGAGCAGTGAGTGCTTATTTTTTTGGCCTAACCCTGGGATGTTTCTCTTAAGGGGTACAGTTGGTTAGGTGCGTAGCTATGAGTGGCTGGCATTTGGCAAAGGAGCAAATGAGGACTTCTTGGCCACTGACGCGTTATGCTTGATTTGGGGGTTTCGTACTCGTTACCCCTCTGAGATTAATGTCGGGAGTTTCATGACTTTTTGGATCGGTAAAAAAAAAATAAGCTCCAGTGTACAGAGGCCCCTGTCCGAAGTGG
Source organism: Engystomops pustulosus (assembly GCA_019512145.1). Lineage (NCBI taxonomy): Eukaryota > Metazoa > Chordata > Amphibia > Anura > Leptodactylidae > Engystomops > Engystomops pustulosus. The sequence goes on along the minus strand of CM033643.1, from coordinate 167,799,927 downwards.
TGAAAGATTACCTATTTGAGGCAGTGGTGGAGAGGAGGGTCTTCTTGGAATCTATGTGTCAGGGCCCTGTTATTGTCCTTCCTCTCCCTGACTCATAGCACGCTCTCTCTTCCTTGAATGGATATTGAAAAATCCTGGCTAAATTTTGGTAACTAGCTTACAGGGGGTTTTCGCCATAAAAAGAAAAAAAAACAAGTAAAAAGTTGGGCCTATCCACATATACGGGCTCTAACTTGCTGATCAGTGGGGTCCAGTTCTGTCATGACCCCTGCGTTGGCTCTGGGATCCAGGCTACTGTGCATTCAATTCTGCTCCATTGAGATCTCTGTGGAGGCTGGGGCCGGGGGGGGAGAATTTGGGGTCTCAGCACTAACTTTTCTTCTAATTGAGAAAACCCTGTTTAAATAAATGTATCGTATAATTTCTTGTCTACCCAGATCAACCGTGTTCATATGCACCTAGTCACTTCATTGTCCTGGAAGGGGACATATATAAATATTCAGTCAGGTTGTATTTTTGTAATATTGGCAGCCGCATCAGGATCAGAGACCTGGATTTATTCTATCCGCAGTAACACTGTGATGTTCCGTTGCGTGTGAGTACCTATGGTGGTAATATTATGACCTCACTCTCACTTTCAGATTGGATTTATCTGCTTAATGCTTTTCTCTCCTGCATGGTGTCGAACAAATCTAAATATCTTTTGTTTTTTTGAATCCGGTCCCTTAGAGAGAGGGTACTTTTTGCGGCATGGGTTGCGCCACTGTCTCGCCCCTTTTTTTCGGCTTCTTGGGGCCATTGACGCTACTTTAGCTATCTTGAAGCAGGCTACCCCTGGGAGACTAGGCTTCGAAAGGGGTTCTACTCTTTGAATCAAGTCCAATACTGCTGATGATACCAGGCTATGTACCTTGCTACAACGGTCCCTCCCCATCATCCTCTTTTAGAACTGATTTGAGAATTGAGATTGTCTCCTGGGTTATGGTTTAATTGGAGGAAATCTGTTTGTGCGCGCCCTGGTCCCCCGGGTGATTTCTCAAATTAAATATCCCTGTTTCAATCACTGGGGTCACATCGTGGTAGGATTTCAATCCCAATATTTGTTTGGGGTTTAGGTCGCTTAATCCTAAGGGCCCCATTCCACCTTGCGTTGCAGATCCTGGTGATCAGGGTGCAATCTGGGTTTGGTCAGTGAAAAACTGACATTTTGGTCATAGTTTTCTAGTCAGGAGTTTGTTCCGTGTCTCAGCTTTTCATCACGCTTTTCAATGCAATTTTTAATCAGCGCAGGTAATGCGCTGACAATGACTGAGTCTACCTAATTCTTTCTGTGGCCATTGATGCCGTGAAAACTGCATTGACTGCTGTGTCTCATAGTACGATGCGTCTTTTTTGATGCTCTACATAGACTTGTATGGTGCCGTTTTTCACAGCGCGTCGATCTTGGCAGAAATAGTAGAGTTCATGCTGAGATTTAACACTTCGGTGTGCGTTTATATAAAAAACATGTGCGTGTGAAAAAAATTGCAAGTTTAAGAAAAAAGGCGCATTGTTCGCAATGGGTCAGAGTGCAATGCAAGTTGCTGCATCGCAAAAGCACCGTCCGTGTGAAAAACACGTCAGGTGGGGAAGGGGCCTAAGACTTTAAATTTTAGATCCGCGTTGATCGCCAAATTCTGAAATCAACTTTGTCTAGTGGCAGCTATTACCCACTGTCCCTCGGTGGTCCAGGATAAATTCATTTTTAAATGATGTATCTCTCTAATTGGCCATTATTGCAATTGTAGAGCTTTCATTATTGTCCATCTAATTGTCTTGGATTGTGCTAGTCTCGTTATTCTAAAATGCTCTGGCGAGAAGCCCTCTCTCCTCCCTGGTTAGTATAGCTCTATGCTTCAAGCTACTCGCCGGTTAATGGTGACCTACCGCAAGTCTCTAACAAATACTCTTTTTGTGTCATTTACCGTATATACTACTGGGTATAGCCCCCGAGTTTTTTTTCAGGCCGTCAGTCAAAAAATGCGTTGGCTGAACAAACGTCCCCTTTGGCTCTAGTAGTCGATACTATACCCTTATCAGTACTTTCGTGGCTTAAAAAAAAGTATATAAAGAATCCATGTCATGCAAAAATCACCCGCTTTCCTGAGCTAAATCATTATTTTCATAAAACTTGTGCATTATGCAGCAGCATTGTGCCTACTTATCCATTTCATTGTCTCCTGCATACATGCCTTCGTAAAGCTAGGCTCTGAGGGCCCTAAAGCGGTAATGCAACGCCTGTGAAATGTCCATGAAGCATTAGCATATTCAAGCTGTACTCCGATCTATTTCATGACTTTATTTGTGGGGAGGCAACAAAGCCTCCAACCCCTAGTGCATGAATTCTGACAGCCTGTATATAAGACATGATGAGGCTGTATAATGAATCGTTGCTATCCGTGGTTGTCTTGGTGGCCACGCGCAGGCCCCTCTGCGCCGGTGGTGGCACGTTGTGCTGTGTTTAGGGGAGTAGATATCAACAGGATCAATGGCAGCTTCCGAGGCAGAACCATTGTCAGGTCCATGGTTGGCTAGTATACATAGTACAAATTTCATTGTGGAGCTGATGTCTGTGTTCTCATCAACCTTATATTAGCAGAGATGCACAAAGTCATAGTACGCAATGCTTTCCTATACATTACATACACAGACATGAGCAGTGGGTAGGAGAGAGGGGAGGGGGGATAGTCTCAGGGGTGGACATCTACGGGCCTCTGCCCAATTAGTGATACCCTAAACAGCCCTTTAACCATGATCAAAAATAGCATGATTTTACCAAGACTGCATAATGTAGTAAATAACTAGTATAAAGGCTGGGATGGAATCCCATTGGTGAGCTGCTCCAATATGTAAGGTTGACAGGATCGTTCCAAGCAGACACCCCTGATGACAGATGTCCTTTAAAAATGGACAAAAAAAATAATAAACTTTATAATATCTGACTTCACCGGCCTCTGTGTGGGGGGCTTAAAAGGGCGAGGGGAAAAAAACAAAAAAAAAAAGGGTGGGGTAGGGGGGGGGGGGGGTGGAAGGGGGGGGGAAGGGGGGGGGGGGGGGGGGGGTCGGCAAGGGGGGGGGGGGGGTGGGGGGGAAAAAAGGGGGGATGTGGGCTCGGGGGAAGCGCTATTCCCCCAGCTATCGCTCATTGTGTTATCTCTGTCTTCCTCTCTCCTGGCTTCCTCGTCTCAGCTCTTCTTTGCTTCTAGCGTTCTGGTCGCCGTCCCCTCTGCTACTTTACTCTTTTCTTCTCGCGGTCGCGTCGTTCGGCTAGTCAATGAATGGTTCAGCCGCTGGCGGCCTCTGCATCCTATAGGCGGGGTGCCATCGGAAGAACAATTTATTCTGGGCTCGTGGCTGTTAACACTCTGGGGCACTGTGAGCTGTCTACTTCTGGGGGGTGCGAGTGGCCTGTTACTTCTGGGGGGCAGTGCTGTATACTTCTGGGGGCTAAGTGCTGTATCCTACTGGGGGCAGCTGCTTGTATACTTACTGGGTGGTCAAGTGCTGTAATAGCTACTGGGGGGCTCAAGTGCTGTATACACTTGGGAGTCTAAGTTGGCATGTATACTACTGTGGGAGGAGTGTTGTATACTAACTGTTTGTTTTTCAGGTTTTTGTTACACACCTACTTGGGGGGTCAATTGTTGTATGCCTACTAGACAGGGGGGCAGTGTGTTAATACTCCTCGAAGGGGGCAGTGCTGTATTACTAACTGGGGTGGGGCAGTGCTGTGAGTACTACTGGGGTCCAGTGCTGTATATTATAGGGGCTGGTTGGCTATAATAGCTGGGGGGGTCTGTGACCTGCAATTTCCCACCCTTCGGCTTATCCGAGTCAATAGAGTTTTCCAGTATTTGTGGTAAAATTAGGGGTCATCTCGGCTATACTCGAGTATATTACGGTTAGACAAGTGTTTTTCATCACTACATCAATGCATCATATTGTTCACGCTTCTCATTCGACTACTTTGTACTCTTCTTCTACTATTCAAATTGATATAGACTTGTTGAAGCTTTCATGAAGTGGGTAGCATTACCTTGATATTTGCCACGTTATTTAGGTGGCGCCAGGGAGTGTGTTTGGTTTCCACGTATGTCCAGCTTTCGTCTGTCTCTTTAAGTGTTTTTAAACATTGCCCCCTAGTACTTGTATATCTAATTATGTAAACCCATAATATTTTGTTCGGGCATGTATATCATCATAACCGATCGACTTTTCATTTTCTTTGTTTATAGTATATCCTTTAATAGACTACTATTTTTTTTTGTTGTTATTTGTAGTGCAGCAAGTATTGTAAAATACTGACTGTATTGTAGCGCTGCTTTATAAGTGGCTGCTTGGGAAGAATACAGCATTTCTGCTTGGTATAAGACTGATGACATTTAAACAGTGCTTTAAATGTTTCCAATTCAACCATTTATTACTATGCTGATTGGCTTGTATACTCAGAGGTCTGATTTTTCGCTCAGTATCTTTCTGATATCTTTCTTAATTTTTCTTTTTAGAATCTTATCGCATCACTTTTTCGAGGATAAACCCCATCTTGTTGGTGGAAAGGCTTTAAACTCTGTATTGAATACAATTATTATTATAAGTGTTTATCCTTGTGATGAACTATATTTTTGTGTTGCTGTCCAGTATCCGCTGCTACAATGTAAGTAGATGGTTCTGAAAAGCGCAAGTTGATATTCCAAACTGCCCCAGATGGATCTCCCATAATAGTGTCATGTCCATCTTTACAAAAACAAAATAAGACCTTACAGCAGGCAATAAAATGGTCTATCTGAACCCTAGGAAAATCGTTGTTAGACATCTGTAAAGACTGTTGTCACGCAGATTATTAAAAACAAACAGAGCTGTTACTCCATTGTAAAAACAATAAAAACTGTGTCATATCATTGTTTAAATGATAAAGCCTGTATTGTGCATTGTTTAGGGGGTCATTTTATAACCCCAATTAGCCAAACTCACATTTTTAAATTCTGCCAAGTTGGGTGTCATTTAGGTTCTATTAGGACTATTCTATTTTAGATGCCCCGGGGGGGTCTGTTGGCTAGAGAAAATCAAACATAATGCCATGATGTCTCCCAGGACTGCATATAGAGTAAAAAAACCAGGTCTGTGCCTTATTCTCTCTCACTTAAAAGCAGTATAATTTGGTAATTTTTTTTGAGAATCCTGATGTTATGTGTGACTGAAGGCATTGGGTTGATATGGTAAGGCTTATGGGGTGAGCAGAGCCAGATTCCATTTTCTGTTGTTGCCTCGCCTGCCGAACCCATAAAATGTTGTACAAGCCCAAAGCCAGTAGATGCTAGGGTTTCTTGGTTGGATTAAACTCAAGAACGGCCTTAAGATGCGATACAAAATACCCGGCATTCCTTATTGTGGTAAGTGTGTGGCTTATAATAAGTGATTGGCGGCACAGGGATCCAATGTCATACTGAGCTTGGTTTGTAAAGCATGCACATAATTCTAGGGACTTTTGAAGTATCTTCTATTGGGGCTGGGTGGGATTGGTCTCAATGTGGTGTATGGTGTGAGGGTAATAACCCCAAAGGAGCGACAGGAGTAACTGGAGTTGGAATGCAAAAGGAAAAGGCTCAGAGAAAAGCGCATGTGGGTAGGTACTGATACCATAGTGTGGAGTTGATGCTAAGAGGTGGTCCGCCGGGTCCTATTGGAAAGTGCAGCATTTGATAAGTGGCACAGTCAGACAAATTCGCTGGAACCTCCTTAACTACATGTATCGGCACCCCGGCCAGGAACCTTGGAGTAATTTTTGTGTGCTATAGGGGAACTCACAATGCAGTTATTTTAGGCTGCCATCTAAGCTTTGTTTAGAGAGAACGCATGCAACTTTCTTCGCTCAGCTATTACAGATGGCTTAGATGTACGACCAAAACACAATGATGAGCTATCTGTATGTACAATAAAAGAACTCATCAAAATATTTAGCAAGCGGCGCCTCTATTCCGCTCTAGAAGTTCTACTTGCTCTTCTATAAGTATCTTCTAATAAAAAATGCTCCACGCCTCTCAAGTTTCATTTTTAAAACATCTACTCATCAGAATTATCTGCTGGACACTTACCTGCCAAATTTTACTTGGTTTGTTGAAATCCAATACAACCACGTAGCGTACGTGTAGTGGATAACCCTGCCGCCAACAAATCTAGAAACTCTGCACATGCAAGAAAATGGAGGTTAAGTAGATCACTCCGAACTCCAGCGGCACATTTTCCCCCTGGCACCTAAGTAGATCACTCCGAACTCCAGCGGCACATTTTCCCCCTGGCACCTTCCACAGTTGAGGATACTTGAGCTTTATAAACAGAACATAACACAATTCAGTTTTCCCCATGATACCACTTTATCTTCTGACCTATTCGTTCAGATACTCCATTGATGCCATTGTGTGAATCTAAATCTACATTCACGTAAATGTCTATATCCTTATATATTAGAATAGTAGCAGTTGAGATTGCATTGGATCCTTGCATGGTCCGAATTAAATCAGCTACATGAGCTTAGCAATGGGAAAAAATTCTAATAGTTTTCCTGCAACATAATAAAAGAAAAAAAAAATCTAAAACCCTTATAATTTTTTTTTCATGATGGGTTTAACAAGTTTCCATTACTCCAACAGAACCAATACAGTGGCAGCACACAAGTACTGGGAGATGGATCAAATGGTGAAACCTCAGGAGCAGCAGTCTCTATTAGAGAAGTTCCACTGGACAGTGAAGAAGAAGAGCTGACACTTAAATACGGGGCTAAACATGTTATCATGCTCTTTGTGCCGGTCACTCTCTGCATGGTCGTGGTGGTGGCAACAATAAAATCAGTCAGTTTTTACACTGAAAAAAATGGACAGCTGTAAGTATTTTTCAGTGATAGCGATATGACTTTCATTGTCTTACATAAACATTTGTCCTCTATCATTGCAGTAGATAGCCGTGATATAACCTGAGCTTTGTTGCCTGATCGAGTATGTTAGCAAAATGTCCCTAAACAATCATAGTTAATTTTTTATATTAAAAAAAAAAAAAAGTTAAGCAAACACATGGCTATTTGTAATCACCTCTAAACATTGTGCATGTTCTAAGTACCGTAGAATGTCCTGGTGTTGCTGATGGCATTTTGGTTCTCTCCATGTTCCTTTATGTAGGTTACTGGTAACTGTGATGTAATAGACAGCTGCAGAATATTATGGTTTCAACTATTTACTGTCACCATGGGCTCCAAAAATTAAATGATTTATTAATAATTTAAGGCAACCTAACATGAGGAGTCTACTATTAGAAGTACATCTGATTGTAGATTCCTCCTGCCTGCCCCTGCTCTAATCTATAATTTACTAAACCTGGAACCTGACCTAACTTGTTAAAATCTTTATTTTAGTAATATGTAAATTAACTGCAGAGGCTACTGGGGCATGTAGTAGCCTGGCCGGCACTGGGAGGTATGGCTACTCCACGCCTACTAATGGCTATGCAGTTAATTTTATATATTACTAAAATAATATTTTTTAACATGTTGGGTTCCAGGGCTATTACATTACAGATTAGGGCAAAGGCAGACAGGAGGCATCTACCATCAGATTTACTTCTGCTGAGCAGAGGATGACTTGTCAGCCCAAGAGAGGGGGAGGAGGGACTTGCCATCAGACATGACACTCGCTGCCTTGCATGAGTAGCACATGCTCTTGGTACACCATGCTCTTTTAGGCAGGAATGCTTACAAACTTCATTTTCTGGGGATGTAAACTATGCATTTTTAAGCTAAAAACTGTGTGGGTTATAAGGCTAGTTAGGGACAATTTTATGGCAGGGGGTTACTGTTCAACATAAGGTACACGCTGCTAAAGAACAAGTATTAGTGGGAGAGGTTCAGGAAGCAGTGAGTGCTTATTTGGCTAACCCTGGGATGTTCTCTTAGGGGCAGTTGGTTAGTGCGTAGCATAAGGTGCTGCATTTGGCAAAGGAGCAAATGAGGAATTTCTTGCCACTGAAGCGGTATCTGATGGGGGGTTTCGTACTGACCCTGCTGAGATTAATGTCGTGTTTCATGACTTTTATTCTGATCGGTATAGCTCCAAGTGTACAGCCCCTGTCCAAGTGGTGAAAGATCTATTTGAGGCAGTGGTGGAGAGGAGGGTCTTCTTGGAATCTATGTGTCAGGCCCTGATTATTGTCCTTCCTCTCCTGACTCATAGCACCCATCTCTCTCCTTAATGGATATTTGAAAATCCTGGCTAAAATTTTGGTAACTAGCTTAAAGGGGTTTTCCCACAAAGAAAAGTTAGGCCCTATCCACAGGATAGGGCCTAAATTGCTGATCAGTGGGGGTCTCAGTTCTGTCAGACCCCTCGTTGCTCTGGATCAGGCCACTGTGCATGACAATTCTGCTACATTAATCTCTGTGGAGCTGCCGGAAATTGGGGGTCTCAGCACTAACTTTTCTTAGTGAGAAAACCCTGTTTTAAATAAAGTTATCGTATTTCTTGTCTACCCAGATCAGACCGTGTTCATGCCTGGAAAGGGGACAGATATAAATATTCAGAGGTTGTATTTTAATATTGCAGCCGCATCAGGACAGAGATCCTGGATTTATTCTATCCCAGAACACTGTGATTCCGTTGCGTGGAAGTACCTATGGTTGAATATTAGACCTCACTTTCAGGATTGGATTTATCTGCTTAATGTTTTCTCTCATGGTGCGAACAAATCTAAATATCTTTGAATCCTTTCCCTTAGAAAGAGGGACTCGGCAGGGTTGCCCACTGTCGCCCCTTTTTTCGCTTTGGCCATTGAACCATTAACTTTAGCTATTTGAGAGGCTACCCTGATGAAATGCATTGTAAGGGGTTCTATCTTTGAAAAGTCCAAATATGCTGATGATACCCTAGTGTACCTTGCTGACAACGGTCCCTCCCCATCTTCTCTTTTAGAACTGATTTGAGAAGTTGAGATTTCTCTGGGTTATGGGTTAATTGGATGAAATCTGTTTTGTCCCCCTTGTCCCCGGGTTATGTCTCAAATATATCCCTGTTTCACTCTTGGTAGTATTTCAATCCAGGTATTTGGGGGTTTAGGTCTACTTAATCCTTAAGGCCCCTTCCACACTTGCGTTGCAGATCAGGGTGATCAGGGTGCAATCAGGGTTTGGTCAGTGAAAAACTGACATTTTGCATCAGAGTTCAATCAGTTTTCAGTCAGAGTTTGTTCCGTGTCTCAGTTTTTCACACACATTTTCAATGCAATTTTTACGCGCAGGTAATGCACGTGAAAAGGACTGAGGTCTATCTTTTCTATGGCGATTGATGCGTGAAAAACGCATTGGACTTGCATGTGTCTCAGAGTACGATGCGTTTTTGATGCATCTCCATAGACTTGTATGGTGCGTTTTTCACATGTGTGACTTGCAAAAGTAGAGCATGCTGAGATTTAAACGCGCGTTATAAAAAACATGTGCGTGTGAAAAAAAAATGCAAGTTTAAAAAATCCCATTGATTACAATGGGTCAGAGTGCAATGCAAGTTCTGCATGTCAAAAGCACGCGCGTGAAAAACGCAAGTGTGGAAGGGGCCTAAGACTTTAAATTTTAGATCCGCTGATCGCCAAAACTGAAAAACAACTTTGTTAGTGGCAGCTATTACCGCTGTCCCTCTGTGGTAGGATAAATTCATTTTTAAATGATTTATCTCTCTAAATTTGCCATTTTGCAATATGTAGACTTCATTATTGCCATCTAATTGTCTTATTGTGTAGTTCTTTATTTAAAATGCAGGGACAGACCCATCTCCTCCCGCAGTTACTACCTTCAAGCCAGCGTAATGTTCACCATCTCAAAATACTTTTTTTGCATTATACAACCGTATATACTCGTTATAAGCCGATTTTTCAAGCCCAAAAAATGTGTGAAAACGTCCCTTGGCTAGAGTCAATACTACCAAAATAAGAGAACCGTCATGCAAATAACCCCCCTAAACTAAATATATTTTTCATAAACTGCCATAAGAGCAATTTGCCTATATCCCTTCATGTCCTCTACATGCTGTAAAGCTAAGCATAGGCCTAAGCTTATGCAAACGACTGTGGAAATGTCCAAGAAGCATTACGACAAAATTAAGCTGTCCACTCTATTCATGAGTGGGAGGCACAGCCCCACCCCCAGTCAGTGACGAAGACGTATAATGATGTGATGCTGTATAATGATGTGCTTCCTGGTGTGCTGTGGCCACGCCCCCTGCAAGCCTGTGTGTGCCATGTGTGTGTTGTTTAGGAGAGGATACAGCAAGCTCCAGGCGCCCATGTCACAGCAGAACATGGTCAATCCATGCTGTAGTGATTTCTGTGTCTCTCACCCTGTATATAGGAGAGATCACATGTCAGCAAGGCTTACTATACCATTACCACAGACATGAGAAGGGGGGAGGAGAGGGGAGGGGAAAGGGGGGGGTGACATCAATGCCTCTTGACAATGTGACCAGCCTATTAAATGATAAAAAAATAGATGATTTAACTGAATAAAGGTAGAAATAACTAGATAAAGGCTGGGATGGGATCCATGTGAAGTGCTTCCAACAGGTAGGGTGACAGGACAAGTTACACAGACCTGATGACAGGTGTCCTTAAAATGGACAAAACAAATAATAAACTATATAACTCACCCTCTGGTGGCCCCGAATGGCAGCGCTACTCCCCCGATGTCATCGCGGCTCCTCTTCTGGCTTCACGGCTGCTATTCTTGCTTCAGCGTTGCTGGGCGCCGACGACTCTCGCGGTCGGCGCCTAGTATGAGTCAGCCGCGGCGCATCTATTACTAGGCGTGCCCGGGAAAGAAGAACAATTATTCTGGGCTGGGGGCGGTATACTACTGGGGCCAGTCTGTATACTTCTGGGGGCAGTGCTTATACTTCTGGGGGCAGGATGTATACTTCTGGGGGCAGTGCTGTATACTAACTGGGGGCAGGTTGCTGTATACTTACTGGGGGCAGTGCTGTATTACTGGGGTGCCAGTGTGATACTACTGGGGCAGTGCTGTATACACTGGGGGGCAGTGTTTGTATACTAATGGGGCAGTGTTTGTATACTACGGGGGCAGTGTTGTATACTACTGGGGCAGTGCTGTATTACTACTGGGGGCAGGCTGTTAGACTACTGGGGCAGTGCTGTATCTACTGGGGGCAGTGCTGTATATTATGGGGGCTGGTTGGCTATATACTGGGGGGGTCGTGTGAACAAGCATTCCCACCTCGGCTTATACTCGAGTCAATAGGTTTTCCCAGTTTGTGGTTTAAAATTCGGGTCTCGGCTCTACTCGAGTATATCGGTAGGACAGTTTTTTCCCCACACAGCATCATATTCAGCTTCCATTCACTCCTTTGTACTTCTACTATTCAAATTGATATAGGACTGGTTGAGCTGTCATTAAGTGGGTACAGTACCTTTGATATTTGAACTTTATTTATGCCAGGGAGTGTTGTTTGTTGCCCCTGTGTCCAGATTTCGGCGGTCTTTAATTGTTTTTAACATTGCCCCATGTATTGTATATCTAATTATGTAACCAAAAAATATTTTGTTCCATGTATACACATCGAACTTTTCTTTTCTTGTTATAGTCATCCTTTAATAACTTACATTTTTTTGTTATTGTAGCAGCAAGATTGTAAATAAGGAACGTATTGTAGCCTGCTTTATAAGTGCTGCTTGGGAAGATACAGCATTTGCTGGTATATTAATGAGACATTTAACAGCTTTAAATTTTTCAACCATTTATTACATAGCTGGGATTGGCTGTATATCAGAGCTGATTTTTCCTCATTATCTTTTGATTCTTTCTTAATGTTTCTTTTTAGAATTTACCCACCTTTCTGAGGATACCCCCCCCCCCCCCCCCCCCCCATCTGTTGGTGGAAAGGCTTTTAAACTTGTCTTTTGAATACAATTATTAGATAAAGTTTATCCTTTGTGATGGACTATATTTTGGTTGTTGCTGTACAAGTAAATCGATGCTACAAGGTAAGTAGAGATGGTTCTAAAACTCAAGTTATATTCAAAATGAAAAGTGGGAATACAAAAATTGTATGTAAATATGTACAAACAAATAAAGAATACAGAGCAATAAAATGGTTCAATGAACACTAGGAAAAATCGATTTTACAATCTGGAAAAGAATGGTCACAGATTATAAAAAAAAAAACAGAAGCTGTGACTCCATTGTAAAAAACATCATAGAAAAACTGTGTTCATATATGGTTAAATGATAAAAAGCTGTATTGGCATTGCTTAGAGGGCATTTTATAAACAAATCCAAACCACCTTTATTCTGCCAAGTTGGTGTCATTTAGGTCTATTAGGACTATTCTCTTTCGATTGTGCCCTGATCGTTGGGCTAGGAGAACATCTGCCATGATGTCTAACAGGACTGCATATAGAGGGGTGGAGAAAGAAAAAACCAGCTTCCTTATTCTCTCTCACTTAAAGCAGTAAATTTGGTAAATTTTTTTGAGAAAATATGCGTATAGTGATGTGACTTAAGCACTGGTTGAGATGGTTTAAGCTATGTGAGCAGAGCCAGATTCCATGTTCTGTGTTGCGCCTGCGACCATAAAATGTTGAAAACCACAGCCAGTAGATGGGGTTTCTTGGTTGGATTAATCAAAAGCCTTAAGATGTCTAATACTAAAACAAAACCCAGCCTTTAATGTCAGTTGTGGCTATATAATAGTTGATGTGGCGCACGGGATCCAATGTCATACTAGCTGGTTTGTAAGCATGCACATAATTCTAGGACTTTTGAAGTATTATTCTATTGGGTGAGGGGGAGGGTCTCAATTGATGGTTGAAATACCCCAAAGGAGACAGGGAGAACATGGAAGTTGGGATGCAAAAGAGAAAAGCTCAGAGAACAGAGAAAGCCATGTGGGGGTGATAAAACATAGTGGTGAGTGATGCTAAAGAGGTGCTCCCCTATGGCAAAGTGCAGCATTTGATAAAAGGTGAACCAGGTCAAAGTCTGGAAACCTCCTTACTACCCGCACCGCCACAGACTTTGAGTTAATTTTGTTGGCATAAGGGAACCCACAATGCATTTAGCTTGCCTCTAAGCTTGGTTTTAGGAGAGGAACCTGCACTTTCCTCACTTAAAGATGGCTAGATGGTACGCCAAAACACATTATGAGTATCTGTAGTACAATAAAAGATACTCAATCAAATATGTAGCAGCGGCCGCTCTATTCCCAGCTGAAGTTCTAAGTGGCTCTCTATAAAGTATCTTCTATAAAAATGCTCCACTGCCTATAAGTTCATGTTTTAAAAGACATCTACATCAGATTTCGCTGGTACTTACTGCCAAATATTTACTGGGTCAATGCATGTCTAGAACAGGTTTTCGGAACTGGAGGGACTGCAGGACGTGCCTAAAAATGAAGCCCCACCCCCCCTCTCACTCTCTGAAGTTTCTAAACCTGTCCCCTAAAACTATAAAAGCATAAGCCAAGTAAGTTTTGGGCAGTATACAATCAGAAATTAAAAGGTCCTTTCATATTTATTTATTGCTTATATATGCATTTTGTGAATAATGCCATTGTAATGACATTGCTTATTAATGTGTGTTGTAACACTGTGTTATGAAAAATTCGATTATTGGATTAAGGCCCACAAACTTCAACAATGATGCCTTTCGATCACATGTAAGGGTAAAAAGGTTGGGGTAGGGTAACCTTAGATGCCGCTCCTGATGACTAGGTGTCAATAGAAGCTACATTTTCAGCAGATGCAACCAGGAGTGGATTTTGATTAGAGATGAGCGACCCAAACTTTCCTTTCGTGTGTTCCCCGCACAACCTAGACATATTACGGGAATTGGCTTACGAACAGCCAATTAGCAAAGTACTGTTTTGTCCCGAAAAAACGAGAGGGAACGTTGGGGTCCCCTAACTTATGATGACTTTGGACATAGTTCATGGCCTCTGGAACATTTCTCTTCTTCATCCCCATAAAACCCCTGTTAAGTACACCCCTTCACTTTATTACAAGAAAGAGCTATGACTATGTAATGTTCACTGGCAATGGACACCTCTTTAGCCTGTGATTAGTATATAACCCTATTTCTATTTAAACTTGAACATAACTTTGTGCACCTTTTGTTATAGAATGGCAGTTAATTTCTATCCATCTACAGTTAAAAAAAGTATACAAAGCACATACGGACAGTTTCGACGTACATACAAATCAAACTAAGAACGACCCTCCGGACCCTATCTGATGTAACCCGGGGACTGCCTTGTATTTATATTGAATTTCAGCATTGCCCCATCCTTTGTTTCTCACAGGGAGATCAAGAGGACACTGGCAGCAATTTCTATAGTAACATGTTGTTTCACCATGTCCCCCAAACGTGTTGTGGACTTTCTAAATACTGCTGTGCTGTTTTCAGAGAATGTGTATTTTTTGACTAATAAAATAATTTAAATTGTATGGTTGAAAACAATCAATTTAAATCCTTGGGCCCTCTTTTATGTCCCATGCAGACACAGTTGCTATATAAAGCAGTAGTGCTGACCAGCCAGACAGCTGCCAAATATCTGATTCCCAGAGTCGTCCAGGAACCAGTCATACTTTTTAACACGCTTGCAATTCACAACGAAAATGAATTCTAGTAAAAAAACTAGCCAGAGGTGACGCATGTGGCCTGTAAACAAATGTATTAGGTTTTAGCCCTTCCTTAAAAAAAAGGTCATGAATTCAATGAAAATCGTAACCCAATTTCTACCAAATTCCCTTTATTCTTATGTGCTTGTCTTTTCCCTCTGAAAAGAATGTGTATTTAGTGACCATACCGTTTAGAACTTCCCCATTGGTTGTTTGTGTCTTTAATGTTCAAATTCCACATCATATTTGAGTAATGTTAAATAATCACAAAGTTTTGATTTGGTTAAACATCCTGTAGACTGATTCCTATAGAATGGTTCCTGAATCTACTATTTATTTAAAGTTCATTCATTGGATGGCTCATCTATCATCTTGATGTGCTTTTATGTTCACCTATATTTATCTTGGTAAGTATATAGCTTATGATCTTTTATAGAAAGTTTTTTTTCCACATATATGGTTTCTACATTTTATGTCAATGCTGGATGAGCAAGTTGTCTCATGGAGGCATATAACATAAGTGCAATGTATTCAGTTGGCAAATGACTAACATTAGCAGATATTTATTTGTATGCAGGAATTTGACGTAAGAGTAAAGCTACATGGCTTGTTCAGTGCCTTGAACAGGCATGTTTCAATGCAGAAATAAAGAAGTCCTGTCCCCAGAAGCAATATGGGTCCTGAATAGGTCCATATATCTACTCACGGACCACTGCTACATGGTTTCAAGCATAAGCTGTCAAAAGATTAGAATATCAGCAAAAAGTATTTTTATCAGTAATCAATTCAAAAAGTGAAACTGCCATACAGTATTATATCAAATCCTTACAACCGTGAAACTTTTCAAGTATTTGTTAATGTTGATGATTTAGCTTACAGACCAAGGAAAACCAAAAGTCATTGGGGGAGATTTATTAGAAGGTCTGAGAGGCAGAACTGTTTTGGCTGCAATAGCAACTAGAACCGTTCTGCTCTCAGACCACATTTGATAAAATCTGCCCCTTATATCAGAATTTAGAATAATTGAACCCAAAACACTTTTTCAAAAGCTTCCTAAGTGTTTTTTTAAAAGTCCTTAGGGTGGTTTCACATTGCCATTTTTTTCACATCAGCGATTTTACGAAAAAAAACACCAAATTTTGGATGTGTCCATAGACCCAAAATGAGGTGCAGTGAAAAAATTTACGGAACCGGAAAAATTACTGAACCATGATTCCCATGGGCTTTTTCACATTTCAGTTTTTTTCCACGGATCCACTGTTGTCAGTGCGCACACAAAAAGGAACCGGTTCTATAAACTGATCAATGAAGTGAACAAGCCCATTAAAAAGAATGGTCAGTAAGGCATCGGTGAAAGGCTGAAGCCAGCAGAAGAAAACCCAATCTGATGTTGTCCCTATGCCATTGAGTTCAGTGAAAAATCACTGAATTTGAGAAAAAAAAACATCAATGGGAAATACGCCACAAGGCAGTCATTGGCAAAATGCACAAGGAGGTAAGGGACCAAAGATCATTGTTAAAGAAGCTGGCTGTCACTGAGTACAGTATCATAGCGTATTAATGGAAGGTTATGTAAGGAAAAAAAATGTGGTAGAAAAGGTGCACAACAAGTGGGATAACTGCAGGCCTTGTTAAGAAAAGGACATCAAATGTGAGGGGGATTCATAAGGAGTGGAATGATGCTGGAGCAGTACTTCAAGAGCCACAACACAGTCAGATCAGAAACGGGCGCATTTAATGGGTTAAGACAATCTGACCAATTACACAAATCAGAAGCATCTTACCTGGGGCAAGAGAAAAAAGAACTGGACGTTGCTCCGTGGTCCAAGGTGTGTTTTCAGAATCAAAGTCCCAGAGTCGTGGAGGAAGAAGAGCGTAAAGGCACAATTGAGCTGCCTTGACATCTGTTTAAGTTCCCCAATCGGTGATGGTTGGGGAGCCATGTAGTCTGTCCACAAAGTTTATCCCAAACATAGGCAGCACAGCCATTCTACCAAGACATTTCTAGAGCACTGCAGCTTCCTTCTGCGACCGCTTTTTGGAGATGAATTTATTCTCCAACAGAAAATTGGGCACATGTCCTTACTGACAAAAGTACCATACCTGGTTTAGTTAACCACCGTATCACTGTGTTTGATTGGCCAGCAAACTTTCCTTAACCCCATATGAATCTATAGGGTATATCGTCAAGAGGAAGATTAGAGACCCCAGGACCCAGCAATACGACGAAACTGAAGGATCTATCAAGCAACCCTTCCATAAAACATCCGGCAGTGCCCATCTCCTGATTCTCCATGCCAGGTTGCAGTTTTAGCAGTCATTTCATGCAGTAAGGAGCTCGAGCCTCAAACCAAGTATTGATTGAGTTTACTGTATGTACTTTTCATTGGTTCACATTATGTGTCAATAAATTTTAAACATTTGGTCTTATATAAGATTATAATTTTGTGAGAAATGGGGCACATTTACTTCCCCGATCCTGCATGACCTGATCTGGACTGTCCGACAAGGTGACCCTTGCCACCATTCATGAAGATCGTGCACCGAATCCTGCATGTGTCCCTTTCCCCCCCGATCAGGTTCCACCAGACTTCACCTTCTTCTTTCTCGGTGTATGTAAGTGCCATGGCTTGCAAACACAATTTTTAAGTTAAATCCGGCGGTTGTCCGAATCCGTGGATCAGTCGAATGGCCCGCCCCATGATTTGTTGTTGCATGAAAGCCAGCGGGCAAAATCCGATCGCGTGCCCGCCCAAAAAACCCCTTGTAAATCCTTGTCCCAGTGGCCAAACGAAATAGTCGGGATGTACGAAGAAAGGAGTCCCGTATGAGCCCCAATGACTTTTGGGTTTTCCTTGGCTGTAAGCCATAATCATCAAACATTAACATAAATAAACACTAGAAAAAGTTACTTGTTGTAATGACACTTAAATATGAGTTTACTTTAGAATCCGAATACTGCAAGAAAATTCTTTTGCTGTGATATTTCTAATTACTGAGAACCACTTTTTATTTAAAGGGAAGGGACAGTAGGAATGCATAATTCTGACTATTTAACTGCTTGGAAACTTATGACTTGATTCTGCTTTTGTAGTGAAGTTTCAAGACATACATGTGGCATGGACTATCAACCTTGTTCATGCGTTCATCTGGAGTTGGGAGGCAGTAGAGGAATGATCTGCATTCACTGGAAAAGGCCTCTTCAGCTTCAACAGGCTTATCTTATAATGATCCGGTTGTCTGATGGCCCTGGTTTCATCAAATTACTTGCCAGAGTGGTCCGCTGGGTAATTTAGGTGCCATTTCTGTTTATGGTATGTATCTATTTGCCCTGTGTTTGTGCCCTTGGGCAATAGAATTGTACAGGAATACAGACAGAATGAGTGGAAACCAGAAAAAGGTAAAAAAGATTCGGTGTCTGCTGGCTACGCGACAGTAGAAACATATGAGGTACCGTCATATGAGAAAGTTTGTGCCCACCTCTATTAATCTAATTATTTCGTTATCAAATTTGTCTTTTTGAACAGCATTGCAGTTGCGGATATACTAATAACTGATGGACACAGCATATTTCAGGATTGAAATGAGGTTTAGTGTACTTACAGAAAATGTATGACATTAAAAATTTTTTTTGACAGGTGAAAAAGTATGGGTACCCTTATCATGTGCTTGATTGGATACTCCTAGCTACTTTTTAATGACTTACTCCAGCCTTAGTGGGGGGACAGCATTCCCACTGTACTGCTATTGTTAAACCTATGCAGGGAAAGTGTCAGCAATCTTACAGAAACCTCCTATAAAACTTTCTTTTTCTTAAAAAACTGTAGAGATGTAAAATGTATTACCCTTAAGAAAAAACTGAACCGGTGTGATAACTGTATTATGCTTTTGCTGACGACTTGCTAGCTGTATTGTGTCCAAAGGGCCCTTTGAGAATGCTGGTGGAAAATGAAAAGGGGAAAGGAATGAGGCTATATTTCCAGCATTAATATATGCCTGTAAGTAGGTAACATATGTGTTCATCACATGCCAACGGAGACAGTGAATGAACGGTGCGTGAAATGCAGACTGGGAAATGGTATTTTACAATGATATTGTCTAAAACATTCAGTAACTTGATAAGATGAGGTCACACCTATGTATCGGTTTGCTTGTTTCCATTACCTTTTCACAATATGGTCAGTAAAGATTTAGGACCTCAGCCACACATCTGATAGTAGTTCTATGTGTACAGAGCTAGGTTTCATACGTAAGCTTGCACATGTTATGTATTACATGATACAGTAAAATTTGTAGTGTATGGGTTTCATGACAAAACTCTACACACATGCGGAACATGTCACTTATTTGCTGTGGATCATGGTGCAAAGGTTGAGGTTCACCTCTTGCAACAGCAATATAACAGGATTATATGCGCAGAGGTGCAGCTGGTTTTTGAGGGATGCATATTGGGACTCTTGCGTAGGGGCAATCCTGCAGCCTCTATGCAAATGTGGTCAGACAACCGTTACCATGTAGGGCTTATGCTGGGTTCACATCACCAATTGGCTGCTGCCGCTGAACCTGTGATTGTCAATGTTTTAATATTGATAGTGACCTCTCTGGGTTCTGATGAGGAACGTAGCGGGGGGTGTGGGGAGCGAGCAATAGCATCGCTCCCCATAGCCGCCCATGCCTCTGTAAGCGCATATGTGCTCAGGCGAAGGGGTGAAATGAAAGCTACGTTCTTTCCATTCTGCTTTTTTATGCGTACATTAGGTATAGTGGTCAGATGGAGGCAACAACTTATGCCTCCAAAACTTCCACTATGTCAGTGGATACACTAAGATATACATCTGGTGCTTTTCCAATGTATTACCTTAGCATTTTACCAAAAACTAGCTGTGTGTGAACCCAGCCTTACTCTGCAGGTGGCTGATGTCCTATAGGCAATTAACGGATACCTCTTTACACCAAACTCTGCACATCTTTTTATAGGATGATGCCACACTTATTTCAAGCATTTTTTTTTTTATTATAGCCTCCACAATTCCAAGCAATACAGTCTATCTCCATCAGCGCAAACTTGTCCAGTACAGATTTAGAAATTAATATTGATGTATTTTCATTGTATTGGTTATCGATAGGATTTCAATTTTTTTATTTTAACTTGAAAGCTGCCATGGTATGGCTTGTGGGGTATGGTGATTTGAAAATACAATTAGAAGAGTAAATCAGAGTTCAAAAGGTAAAGTTTCCTTTAAGAATTTAAATATCCACCAAAGGGTGGTAAGTCAGCCCACCAAATGGCGATTGATGCGTGAAAAACGCATTGGACTTGCATGTGTCTCAGAGTACGATGCGTTTTTGATGCATCTACATAGACTTGTATGGTGCGTTTTTCACATGCGTGACTTGCAAAAGTAGAGCATGCTGAGATTTAAACGCGCGTTATAAAAAAACATGTGCGTGTGAAAAAAAAATGCAAGTTTAAAAAATCGCATTGATTACAATGGGTCAGAGTGCAATGCAAGTTCTGCACGTAAAAAAGCACGCGTGTGAAAAACGCAAGTGTGGAAGGGGCCTAAGACTTTAAATTTTAGATCCGCTGATCGCCAAAACTGAAAAACAACTTTGTTAGTGGCAGCTATTACCACTGTCCCTCTGTGGTAGGATAAATTCATTTTTAAATGATTTATCTCTCTAAATTTGCCATTTTGCAATATGTAGACTTCATTATTGCCATCTAATTGTCTTATTGTGTAGTTCTTTATTCTAAAATGCAGGGAGACCCATCTCCTCCCTGGCAGTTAGCTACCTTCAAGCCAGCGGTAATGTTACCTCTCAAAATACTTTTTTGCATTTACCGTATATACTCGTGTATAAGCCGAGTTTTTCAGCACAAAAAATGTGCTGAAAAACGTCCCCACTTTCATGGAGTCTTCTCTTTACTGTTGACTTAGAGACAGATACACCTACTTCACTGAGAGTGTTCTGGACTTCAGTTGATGTTGTGAACGGGTTCTTCTTCACCAAAGAAAGTATGCGTCGATCATCATCCACCACTGTTGTCATCCGTGGAAGCCCAGACCTTTTTAAGTTCCCAAGCTCACCAGTCAATTCTTTTTTTCTCAGAATGTACCCGACTGTTTTGCTACTCCAAGCATGTCTGCTATCTCTCTGATGGATTTTTTCTTTTTTTTCAGCCTCAGGATGTTCTGCTTCACCTCAATTGAGAGTTCCTTTGACCGCATGTTGTCTGCTCACAGCAACAGCTTCCAAATGCAAAACCACACACCTGGAATCAACCCCAGACCTTTTAACTACTTCATTGATTACAGGTTAACGAGGGAGACGCCTTCAGAGTTAATTGCAGCCCTTGGAGTCCATTGTCCAATTACCATATGTAAAATCTGGGTTATTCCTTTCTACCTGCTCTAACTAGGGGTTGTTCCTTGAAAAGATGCAGAGTCCAAACTTGGAAAAAGGCTGGTTTACTTAAAAGGTATAATAGATGACAAAGTATAAAAAAAGATAATAATACAAGATAAAATGCCTCCTCAATGTCCTATTCTGGGATTAAAATACATACAAACTTAAGACTATATACTATATACTATCTACTAACTACTAACTATATATTCAAGATTTGGTCATACATATATAGCTCAACTGCTATCACAATCACACCCACAGACGCCCATGACTCCACCCCTACTCGGATATCTTCCGGCCTTCATGATGACTTGTCGCCAATCAGCTTCCGGTAATAGGATATTGGCCTCCTTGGTGTTGTCTTTTACTCCTTCCTCAGGATGGCGCTCTCGTACTTGGAATTGGTATGTTTTCCTCAGGCCTTTGTCCCAAATGGCTTGGGTGACCTCCCAGGGATGATATTTATTGCCCAGCTGACACAATAGGGCTTCCCATGGGAAAGTGTCCTTATGTCACCTTTCAACAACAGATGTTCGCTTATTACCCTCCTGAGTCAATAGAAATAGGCCTGCAACAACACAGCTCTCCTGACCACCAGGAAATTGATGACACATGATCAATCACCAAGTCTTTTATGACACCACTCCAAGGCTTCAGGCAATGTCCATCTGCTGGCAAGCTATGTCAGTGTCCATATTATATAAATCTCAGTTTTGACTTTAATATTCAAATATAACATACGGCCCTTTGTGTCTGAATGACACATATCATATTTATTAAAGTCCATATATGCGGTCCTCTTCAACCTAGCGGTCACCTATAAGTGAGGGGAGTCACCATTCACCTGCATTCATTCATCAACACTACAATACGTAACATTCCTATAGGGCATTGAGGAAGCCATTAACATTACAATTATACAAATTACAATTACAAATATCTGAATGAACATTATCACATTACAGATGATTTTAAAGAACACAAAACATACATAGTCTAGTTAAACCAAACCATAATCATCTCAAACAGTAACTAAAACAACTTTATATATTCATTTATGAGATTTCAACCTTCTTTCAGATATCAAATAATCTTTCCAGTTATGTCCGTCCCGGTTATAATCATCATATATTTACAGCATAGGAGTCATTACCTTTCTTTAACATGAGGCAATCTTAACATTTGATTGTACTTCTAGTTGCATGGACAGCACACAAATTATATTATACAAGCAATGTGTCACACAACATATAAATGACAGCGCTTATCACTAGTACAATAATTATGGGATAACACAAATAATTCATTATGCCATTGACTGCACTGAAGTGCCCAAAATATACTCCCACCACTAACGGTTAGCGTTCTCCCCTAATAAATGGGTTACTTGCCTAAGCCCTTTCTAATCATAGTGTGTGAGGATAGTGGCATCTTTTCTTTTCATTGTAACTTTTTCTTTAGAAATTATTCATGCCTGCCAATACGTTCAAAAACTCACCTCAAATGTTACATAAAATCTGCTGCAATACTAACGTCTGTATTGATGTGACCCTATATTAGAGTAATGCCTCAATGACCTCCCTTTGTGTGTCAAAACTTTCCTTACTGTTTGGTGCTATGATTGTCATTTAGTTCTTAAAATACTAATGTCAGCTTTATAGGTGCAACCCATCCCTGTTCCTTCACCACCCAACATTGTGTTAAATGTCCCCCTTGTCCCCGATTGCTCCTTGTATGGAAACTACAATATTTTCGGTGAACTCCTGGATTCATTCGAATCAGTCAAAAATAGAGGGTATTTACATGATTCAGAGTATATCCTAAACTTGTTGGGTAGTCAGCTTAAAAAAATTCCACAATCACTACATTAACACCTTCAGCAAAGAACATCAATCTCAAAGTATGCTATTATGGAAATTATGACAATAATATTTATGATTTAGGTAACATTAGCACTGACACACATATAATAACATTAAAGGAATAAAAATTTAAACTGAAAAGAGTTTTCACAATAACAAAAGAAACTAAAAATAAAAAATCCAAACTCATTCCTAATTAATAGAAGTAAAAATCCATAACATAAAAATTTCAAACTGAATGCAGCTTTCATTTTCAACACCTTGTTGTTACTTTGTTGGTATGACGGAACATGACTTGAAAACAAATAATAATAATAAAACCAAATTACCAGTGAGACAAGTACAACAAAAATTTCAGAAATACGCAAATATTCACAGATCAGACTGTGTCCTGTTAACATTCCTTCACAAATAGGTGTGATAGTATTATCACATTACAGATGATTTTAAAGAACACAAAACGTACATAGTCCAGTTAAACCAAACTATAATCATCTCAAACAGTAACTAAAACAACTTTATATATTCATTTATGAGATTTCAACCTTCTTTCAGATATCAAATAATCTTTCCAGTTATGTCCGTCCCGGTTATAATCATCATATATTTACAGCATAGGAGTCATTACCTTTCTTTAACATGAGGCAATCTTAACATTTAATTGTACTTCTAGTTGCATGGACAGCACACAAATTATATTATACAAGCAATGTGTCACACAACATATAAATGACAGCGCTTATCACTAGTACAATAATTATGGGATAACACAAATAATTCATTATGCCATTGACTGCACTAAAGTGCCCAAAATATACTCCCACCACTAACGGTTAGCGTTCTCCCCTAATAAATGGGTTACTTGCCTAAGCCCTTTCTAATCATAGTGTGTGAGGATAGTGGCATCTTTTCTTTTCATTGTAACTTTTTCTTTAGAAATTATTCATGCCTGCCAATACGTTCAAAAACTCACCTCAAATGTTATATAAAATCTGCTGCAATACTAACGTCTGTATTGATGTGACCCTATATTAAAATAATGCCTCAATGACCTCCCTTTGTGTGTCAAAACTTTCCTTACTGTTTGGTGCTATGATTGTCATTTAGTTCTTAAAATACTAATGTCAGCTTCATAGGTGCAACCCATCCCTGTTCCTTCACCACCCAACATTGTGTTAAATGTCCCCCTTGTCCCCGATTGCTCCTTGTATGGAAACTACAATATTTTCGGTGAACTCCTGGATTCATTCCAATCAGTCAAAAATAGAGGGTATCTACATGATTCAGAGTATATCCTAAACTTGTTGGGTAGTCAACTTAAAAAAATTCCACAATCATTACATTACTGCCTTCAGCAAAGAACATCAATCTCAAAGTATGCTATTATGTACATTATGACAATAATATTTATGATTGAGGCAACATTATCACTGACCCAAATAATAAAATTATAGGAATAAAAATTTAAACTGAATAGAGTTTTCATAAAAACAAAAGAACTAACTAACAATAGAAATTCAAACTGTTCCTAATTAACAGAATTAAAAATACATAACAAAATTTCAAACTGAATGTTGCTTTCATTTTCAATATCGTGTTGTTACTTTGTTGGTATGATGGAACATGAATTGAAAAACAAATAATAATAATAAAACCAAATTACCAGTGAGACAAGTACAACAAAAATTTCAAAAATACGCAAATATTCACAGATCAGACTGTGTCCTGTTAACATTCCTTCACAAATAGGTGTGATAGTCCATGCCTCACAATGGAAACAATTCCTTTATTCAGATGGTAATATATCGTACCCAGCTAAACATTCAGGTGTTTAGAGAAAATTTAATTTAGACCACCTGACTGTATATTACTTATTAAAAATGTAAAAATTTAGTAAGCTCCTCTACCACCACCTAGTAAATGCCTTTAAGGGAAAATAAAGTAAGTTATAAGATGATCTTGTTTTTCCTTAATTTCTTTCCGTTCCTCCCTGAAAGACAAACTAGCAAAAGATTAATAACAACAGATAACCTCCTCTGGGAGGCGTACATGAGGAGACTCTTCTTCTCCCCTCTTCTTACAACCTTTTATAGTGTGACCCATGTTTGCACATTTAAATAACTTGAACTCTTGAATTTTAATATACTGACTGGTCTGCTGACTCCAGTCCTCCAAACTATTTACCAAGGTTTGATAGGAACTTGCATTCCTTAAAGAAACCTTTGTTGGACAATCCACAAAAGTGAATTTGTCAGTCATGAAATTTGCAAAATTGCTTTCTCCTTGAGACATGTCAAGACACTTGTAGATAGCAGTATACAAAGTTAAATAACTACTGCAAACATTTATTAGATCATCCCCCCTTTTTAACTTTGTATTGTCTGGAGCTTTACTACCTCTATGCATCTCCTTAACTCTGTCATCATCATTTGTCAAATCCATCTCATCAGGTAGCCCTGTAGGAGTTTCCCTAGGGGGTTGTAATTTACTACCAGATTGAGACTGGAGCCATTCCCACAGTAGAGCACACTCATCTCTGTTATTCAGACTATATTGTGGAACAATAGACTCTAGTTTATTGGAAGGACTAATAGATGTTACCTGACACAGATTTGTTTTAATTGGTATAGACAGAGTTTCTGATTGTAATAGGTCTCCACTATTCAAATTCAAAATACCTGTTCTATGCCTATTCTCTTCTGATACAGGACAACATAGAGAGGGCCTTTGCTTAGGAGTTGCTTCTGGCTCTTCTGCATTACAGATGGGCTGCTCCACCCCCCATTTCTCTTTTACTGCCAAACTCACATTCACAGTACACTGTTCCTTTTGAAACAATTGTAAATTGGCATCATGTAACTGATCTTTAATTACAGCATCATACTCATAGTCTCTATGCTTTTCTTCTACTATAGACACAACATGCTGCTCTTTAAGTCTACAACTTGTATCATACTCTTCCAGCTTATCTCCCAGATCACAATTCTGCTGGACAACATCTCCCTCATCTCTCAGATATTCACATTTTTCCTTTACCACATTAGCAATAACCACATTAATACTTGGTTGAATTTCTCCTTGCTCATCTCTCAACTGAGCCGTTTCTGACTGACATTGCAGTTTTTCCTGATTTTTAATATTTTTCCTTTTCATGAGTTTAGACACAAACTTAGACACTAACTTAACTTTTACTCCTGACCTTCTGTGGCTGCCTTTTTCATTACTTTGTTTTGTAAGGTCATTAAACTGATATGAGGTATCATCGTCTGCACTTGTCACATAACAGGCAGAGGTACATTTCTTAAGAAACTTTCTCACAACTTCCATGTTTCCCTAAGATACCACTATACGACAATTACGACAACAAATTTACAACAACAACAAACAAAACACAGACCAGTGAATGATATTCACTTAACAGGGATTCAGATTTCTTTCAATCCTCCCTACGTCACACTCTAAAGACAACAATCAATTAGAGTATCGTGACTAAAACGTGATTGACCGTAACTCATACAAGTGATCCACAAACAAGATTCACGATCCAGGCCACGATTGATTCCCTTTTGAACAATACCACAAGACTCAGGGTTTATTCCCAATCTCACTATGTTCTCAGAAATGTCGGGTTTTATCCTTTAGATCCTATGAGCACTTCAAACACCAGGGTAATTAACCCTAACTTGCCGGCAAACAATTCAACAAAAACAGGCCTTAACTCACTAGACTGACACTAGCAGACTAACACTTAACATATAAACACAGTGCACTTAACAATACAAAAACACAATACATGTATCAATCCCAAATAGAAACATTCATACTCACCAATTAAGAGCGTCCTCTCACTGATGTAGTATCCCTCAGAACGTCAGGTCAGCGTCTCAGGTGTCTTCTGTATTCACGAACCAGCCTGCTGACTCCAGTCCTCCAAACTATTTGATAGGAACTTGCATTCCTTAACCCCTTCCCGCTGCAGCCCTTTTTCGTGTTTGCGTTTTCATTTTTCATTCCCCACATTCAAAAATCTGTAACTTTTTTATTTTTCCATGTACAGAGCTGTGTGATGGCTTATTTTCTGCATAACAAATTACACTTCAAAATGGTGGTATTTAATATTCCATGCCGTGTACTGGGAAGCAGGAAATAAATTCCAAATGCAGTGAAATTGGTAAAAAACGCATTTGTGCCGTATTCTTGTGGGCTTGGATTTTACGGATTTCACTGTGCGCCCCAAATGACAGGTCTACTTTATTCTTTGGGTCGGTATGCGCCGCCATCTTTTTGAAGCCGCCGGCAGCTTTGCCGGTGGCGATCAGCAGGAAAACACCTGCGATCGGTGCCGGCACCGATCGCGGGTGTTGCCGGTAAGCCTTTGCTTGTGTGTATTTGAAATGAAATATGCTAAATTGCTTTCTCCTTGAGACATGTCAAGACATTTGAAGATGGCAGTATACAAAGTTAAATACCTACTGCAAACATTTATTAGATAATCCCCCCTTTTTTAACTTTGTATTGTCCAGAGCATTACTACCTCTATGCATCTCCTTAACTCTGTCATTGTCATTTACCAAATTCATCTCTGCAGGCACTCTGAGCCCTTTCTGTGGGCACCCAGGCCATCACCCCAGAATAAAGTTCACCAGACAGGCAGAACCTTCCTACTATGACAAATGAATTTTCCCTCCTCCTTTCAACTGTGTTGGTGTCCTTGGGAGGCTGAAGGATTGAAAGCTGTCAATGAACAAAGAGAAATACATTACTGCTTAAATTGCTGCACTGGCACTTTGCAATAAATAAGTGGCTTTTGGTTGAAGTTTGGGCACTCGGGCTCTAAAAGGTTCGCCATCACTGCCCTAGGGGGTTGTAATTTACTACCAAATTGAGACTGGAGCCATTCCCACAGTAGAGCACACTCATCTCTGTTATTCAGACTATATTGTGAAACAACAGACTCCAGTTTATTGGAAAGACTAATGGATGATACCTGGCATAGATTTGTTTTATCTGGTATAGACAGTATCTGATTGTAATAGGTCTCCACCATTCAAATTCAAAATGCCTGTCTTTTGCCTATTCTCTTCTGATACAGGAGTACATAGAGAGGATATTTGCCTATGACAGTGGTGGCGAACCTACAGCAGTCCAAATAGTGCCCTGCTATTTTAAAGTGACCCATCCTGTGCTGCTTGGTCCTGTCCGAAGAGTGAAAAGGTGTGGACAGGGTTGGATTGGAGCTTAAAGATTCTGGTAGCAAAAAGTTTGTTACTGCCTAAATTGCCATGTTGGCACTTTCGGAAAAAGCTAGTGGTTTTTGGGTCTCATTTTGGGCACTCGATCTCTAAAAGGTTCCCCATCACTGGCCTATGAGGTACTTCTGGCTCTAATGCATTACAGATCAGCTGCTCCACACCCCATTTCTTGTCTCTGTTCTCCTGGTCATTAGATCTGCAAGCCTCATCCCCACAACAATCTCTCTCTCTCTCTGTTATTCTCTTTTGCTGCAAAACTCAAATTCACATTACACTGTTCTTTTTGCAACAATTGTAAATTGGCATCATGTAACTGATCTTTAATTACAACATCATACTTATAGTTTCTATGCTTTTCTTCTACTATAGACATAAAATGCTGCTCTTTAAGTCTACAACTTATATCATACTCTTCCACCTTATCTCCCAGATCACAATTCTGCTGGACAACATCTCCCTGATCTCTCAGATATTCACATTTATCACTTGGTTGAATTTCTCCTTGCTCATCTCTCAACTGAGCCTTCTCTGACTGACATTGCAGTTTTTCCTGATACACAAATTAGACACAAATTTAGATACTAACTTTACTTTTATTCCTAACCTTCTGTGGTTGTCTTTTTGATTACCTTGTTTTCTAAGGTCATTAAACTGATAGGAGTCATCATCGTTTGCACTTGTCATATAACAGGTAGAGGTACATTTCTTAAAAAACTTTCTCACAGCTTCTATGTTTCTACTAGAATACCACTGTATGACAATTACAATAACAAATTTCCAACAGAAACAAACAAAAAACACAGACCAGTGAATAGATTCGGATTCTTTCAATCCTCCCTATGTCACACTCTAAAGACAACAATCAGGTAGAGTGATTATAATGTGATTGACCGTAACTCATACAAGTGATCCACATACAAGATACACAATCCAGGCCAATATTTATTCCCTATTGAACTATAACACAAGACTCAGGGTTTATTCCCAATCTCACTATGTTCTCAGAAATGTCGGGTTTTATCGTTTAGATCCTATGAGCACTTCAATCACCAGGGTAATACCCTAACTAGCCGGCAAACAATTCAACAAATAATAGGCCTTAACTAGACCAGTGATGGCAAACCTTTTAGACACTGAGTGCCCAAACTACAACGAAAACCCACCCAAGTGCCAATGCAACAATTCAAGCAGCAACTTATTACTACCTGCCGTGTCACAAGTTTAAATTGTATAGGCACTTGAGGACACCAATACAGTAGAAAGAAGGAGAAAAAGTTTGGATTATCATTGTAGCTTCCTTCTAGGGTCCTGGACTGCCTGGAACTGCAAGAGGCCTTGAGTCCTGTCTGGCGAACCCTGCCCTGGGGTGATGGTGAGGGTGCCCATATAGAGGGCTCTGAGTGCCACCTCTGGCACCCGTGCCATAGGTTCGCCACCACTGCACTAGACTGACACTAGCAGACTAACACTTAACAAATAAACACAGTGCACTTAACAAAAACACAATACATGTATCAATCCCAAATAGAAACATTCATACTCACCAATTAAGAGCGTCCTCTAACTGATATAGTATTCGACAGAACGTCAGGTCAGCGTCTCAGGTCTCTTCGGTATTCACGAACCAGCATGGTACTTGTTCACCAAAGCTTCTCCGGGTTCTGGGCCTTGAAGACTGTTGGTTTGGATCCTGGATCTTCCTTGGATTTCAGGAACTTGGTAGCAATAGATTGGAACTTCTTGGGTTCTTCGTAGAATGTTGTTTTCCACGATCCGTTGGGGTGCCAAATGTAATATGTGGTATTTTCCTTCTACCTGCTCTACCTAAGAGTTGTTCCTTGAAAATGCAGAGTCCAAACTTGGAGAAAGGCTTATTTAATTAAAAAGGTATAATAGATGACAAAATACAGAAAAGGTTGTAATAAAAATAAAAAGCCTCCTCAATGTCCTATTCTGGGATTTACAGAAACACACAGTATTTGACTACAAACTCAAGACTACATGACTAACAGTCACAAGACTATATAATTAGTCCATCATTAGTTAGTTAGACTAGACTACTCCTTGATCGTACACATACAGCTCAACTGTTATCATAATCACACCCACAGATGCTCATGACTCCACCCCTACTCGGATATCTTCCGGCCTTTGTGATGACTTGTCTCCAATCAGCTTCTGGTAATAGGATATAGGCCTCCTTGGTGTCGTCATCTACTCCTTCCTCATGATGGCGCTCTCGTACTTGGAATTGTCCATCTGGTGACAAGATATTTCAGTGTCCATAGTATATGAATCTCAGTATCGACTTTAATATTCAAGTATAACACAGAGCCTCTAGTAATTAAATGCCTCATGCAGCCCCTCTAGTAATGAAATGCCCCATGCAGCTCCCCCAAATAAGGAAACATCCTTATGAAATGAAGGATGAAGGATGAAATGCCCTGCAACCTCCTAATAACGAAATGCCCTACAGCTAGAGACAGGCGAATTTGTTAAAATTCGGCTCGTCCCTATTCGCCGAATTTTTCGAAAAAATTGATTCGGTCCGAATTGAATCATGACGAATCGCGTTAAAAAACAGGTATTTCCTGGATGCAGAGAGCCTGTAGGGTGTTGTAGAACGTTATGCCATGCTTACATATGCATAGGGAGCATGGTTTGGTCTTCAAACAATGCTGTGTTTTAGTATGACTTGCATAAAACAGCCGCCGCTCTTAGAATCGCTTCACTCTTCAATTCCATGTGCCCTTACAGAGGCCAACTTCACCAAATAAGCAAAGCAGGAACGCAGCCTGACAAGGTAACGTCTGTGCCAGCTCGAAAGGACCGAGCTGAGGGCCAAAATCCCACTATAACATCAAAGAGTGCACTCTTTTTACTCTGACATCAGATGATTCCATAGATTACGGCAGAACCTATTCTGTTAAATGCGGATACATGTAGAAACATGTGGAGAGGGTGCTGGCAGTAATTTTGCATTGACGTCACTGATCATTTTGCCCTTCTTTTCACGCATCAGTGTCCTCTTTCAATCGGTCAATAATCCATCATTATTGCTAAAGCCAAAAACAAACAGGAGTTGATCCAAAATATGATCCAGGGATGAGCAGCAAATGGGATACTTGCATGTTCTATGTGTTCTGTTTCCACTCCTGCTTTTGGCTATCGATCTTGAAGCTTTTCATCCTTCTGGCAGATGAAATGAAGGGGAAAACCAAACACTGGCAACATCAAAGAGTGGCGGATGGTGAAAACAGCATTATGAAAATCACAGGGTGTTCCAGGGAGACAGCGGTTAGTTGGCAGCAGCATGAGTAGGCTGCAGAGTGGCACAATGACAAATTATGGAGGTGGCAGCAACATGGTAGGCCACAAAATGATTAGAGTGTGGAGGTGGCGGCAGCAGCAGCAACAGGAGGCCACAGGTGGCAGCAAAATGGAAAGCCACAGAGTGGTCCAATGACAGTGAGTGGAGGTGGCGGCAGCAGCAGCAACCGGAGGCCACAAAGTGGCACAATGATAAAAGTGTGGAGATGGCGGCAGCAGCAGGAGCCCACAGGTGGCAGCAACATGGAAAGCCACAGAGTGGTCCAATAACAGAGTGTGGAGGTGGCAGCAGCATCAGCAGCGGCAACAGGAGGCCACAAAGTGGCACAATGATAAAAGTGTGGAGGTGGCGGCAGCAGCAGCAGGAGCCCACAGGTGTCAGCAACAGGGAAAGCCACAGAGAGGTCCAATGATATAGTGTAGAGATGGCATCAGTAGCAGCAGATTGGAAGCACCACATCCATTATACATTACAGTTTTCCTTAAAAAATCAGGCCTTTGACAAAAAAGAACTCCAAAGGTGGCACCAGCATGAGGTCAGAGGTGTGGAGGTGGTGGCAGCATGATAGGCCACAGAGTGGCACAATGATATAGTGTAGAGGTGGCATCATTAGCAGCACGAGCTCGCAGGGTGGCACAATGACAGAGTCTGGAGGTGGTGGTAGCAGGAGCCCATATAGCCAACAGCAGAGGAGGCCACATTGTGGCACAATGACGTAATTTGAAATGCATTAGAAGTTGAAATTTTCAATTTTAATTTGTAGATTAGAGACGCCACATCCTTAATACATTACAGTTTTCCTGAAAATACCAGGCCTTTGACAAAAAAGAACTCCAAAGGTGACACCAGCAGCAGCCACAGAGTGGCACAATGATATAGTGTGGAGGTGGCATCAAAAGCAGCAGCAGGAGCCCGCAGGGTGGCACAATGATATAGTGTGAAGGTGGCAGCAGGAGCCCACAGGGTGGCACAAGGATATAGTGTGTAGGTGGCGTTGGCAGAAGCAGCAGGAGCACGCAGGATGGCCCAATGATGTAGTGTGAAGGTGGCATCAGAAGCAGCAGCGGCAGGAGCTCGCAGGGTGGCACAATGATATAGTGTGGAGGTGGCGTCAGCAGCAGCAGGAGCCCGAGGGTGGCACAATGATATAGTGTGGAGGTGGCGTCAACAGCAGCAGCAGGAGCACGCAGGGTGGCACAATGATGTAGTGTGAAGGTGGCGTCAGAAGCAGCAGCAGGAGCCCCGCAGGGTGGCACAATGATATAGTGTGGAGGTGGTGGCGGCAGCAGCAGGAGCACGCAGGGTGGCACAATGATATCGTGTGTTGGTGGCATCAGTAGCAGCAGCAGCAGGAGCCTGCAGAGTGGCACAATGATTTAGTTTGATGGTGGCATCAGAAGCAGCAGCAGCAGGAGCCCGCAGGGTGGCACAATGATATAGTGTGTAGGTGGCGTCAGCAGCAGCAGCAGGATCCCGCGGGTTGGCACATTGATATAGTGTGGAGGTGGCATCAGCAGCAGGAGCATGCAGGGTGGCACAATGATATAGTGTGGAGGTGGCATCTGCAGCAGCAGGAGCCTGCAGAGTGGCACCATGATATAGTGTGGAGGTGGCGGACAATTCCAGTCCCTGGTAAAGAGGTTGGAGGCAGATGGTTCAACTGGCAGCAGATGTGTGGCATCAGTAGGGTGGCAGCATCAGAATAGTGGCTGAGGCAGGTAGTTAGAACCCCAACTAATTTTTCAACATTTGGAGGAGGCGTCATGGCTGATCTAATCTGATGCATTAGGCATTCGCGAGTTGAAATCCTGGCCGATCCAAGCCTGATTCATCTTGACAAAGGTTGGTCTCTCCTCATTACGGGTGGACAAACGGGTTCTCCTGGGGTAACGATGGCCCCCACCGTATTGAACACCCACTCCGATGCCACACTACTGGCCGGGCAGGACAGCTTCTCTACTGCAAACTGCACAAGTTGCGGCAACGCATCAAGTTTGGCTGCGCAGTAGTCAATGGGATCCTCTACCTGAGGTGGTAAAGTGCTGACTAGATGTTGACTATTCGGCTGTCACTAGTTAGGCAAAGTAGCATGCTGCGAGCCATCTGCGCAAGTGACTGTGAGGGACTCCCTTCTTCTATCTCCACAGTATACTGCCACGGTGCTTACGGCCCTTAAAAAAATAAACTTAAATACTCACCCTCCGATGTCGGCGCAGCTTACCGATGTCAGCGCGTCCCGTCTTCTTTCTTCTCTGCGGCTCCTCTTCTCTCTTCTTTCTTCCGGCATGGACGCGGCCATGTTTTCTGCTAGCATGCGCATATTATGACGCGGCCGCTGCTGACGTCATAGTATGCGCGGCCACGAAGAAAACATGGCCGCGTCCATGCCGGAAGAAAGAAGCAGAGCCGCGGATAAGAAAGAAGACGGAACACGCTAACATCGGGGACATCAGTAAATCGCGCTGACATCGGAGGGTGAGTAAGTTTATTTTTTTTAAGTGGGTAATTTTTTTTTGTAATAGACTCGTGTATAAGCCAAGCGGACGTTTTTCAGCACATTTTTCGGCTTATACTCGAGTATATACAGTACTTTTGGTGCCTTGAAAAAGAGGAGGCTATACATTACTGAGCTATGATTCCTAAACCCTTTCTCCGATTTGTGGAAACTCTCATATTGCAGCTGGGAGTGTACACTTTCAGCCCATATTATATATAATTGTTTTTCTGAACATTTTTATGTAAACAGCTAATATAACAAAACTTGTGTCACTGTCCAAATATTTCTGGCCCTAACTGTATGTGTTACTTATATGGTTGATTTTGACCAAAATAACGATGGAAGACACCAGTGTGTTTGTAAGAGATATCTCTTGCAGTGCCATAGAAACGAATGCAGTAATGGCTATGTACGTGAACCACCCATCTATTCACATAGAACATTAAGGGGAACTTGTACCCCACAGTCACCTGATTTCTGCTTGTTCCAGCAGTTTGACTCCCAATGATCAGATCCTTCTCCTCTATAGATGTAAAAAGTGGGAAAACCACTTTAATCTATGTACGTACACAGACCACTCTTGTGTTCAGAAACTACAGTATACATCTACATTACCAGGCTGCAATAAAGGGGCAGAATATATGGAACATCACTATACACAATTCTTACCTCAATTTAAATTTGGTCATGTGATGATTTTCTTGTCCCGCTCCCCAGCCTGGCTAGTACAGCTGACAGCCTGCGCTAACACCCGCGATCGGAGCCGGCTCCGATCGCGGGTGTTAACCCTTTACACGCCGCGGTCAACATGACCGCGGCGTGTAAGGGTGTTTGCGCTGTGGATCGGATCCCCCGTGCCCTGTACAATGTGACATAGCAAATCTGATCTGGATGGCGCCTCCTTCCCTTGTATGCCCGGCCGTGCGCCCATACAGCAGGTTACCAGCACATATGGAGTATCCGTGTACTCGGGAGAGATTGGGTAACAAACTTTGTGGAGCCTTTATTCATTTAATCCATTGTAAATGTTTAATTTTCCACCCAAAATGGGTGTATTGTGGAAAAAATATTACAATTTGCAGACTGCACCTCCATTTTGTTTTAACCCCTATAAAACACGTAAAGCATTAACAAACTTCTTAAAAGTGGTTTTTCATACGTTGAGGGGTGTAGTTTCCACAATGGGGTAATTTACGAGTCTCACTATTATTTAGGCCTCTCAGTGTCAATTAGAAGTTGAGCAGGTTCATCTAATACAGGTTTTGGTGATTTTACAAAAAATGTGAAAAATGATACCTAAATTCTGAGCCTCATAACATTCTAGTAAAATATGTGGAATCTTAAAAAACCACGGCAACATAAAGCAGACATTTTGGA
Organism: Engystomops pustulosus; assembly: GCA_019512145.1. Taxonomy (NCBI): domain Eukaryota; kingdom Metazoa; phylum Chordata; class Amphibia; order Anura; family Leptodactylidae; genus Engystomops; species Engystomops pustulosus. The sequence continues at coordinate 167,764,497 of CM033643.1, read as the reverse complement.
AATGTAAGTTATGAATTTATTTGGGTGCTATGACTATCTGCATCAAAAGTAGAGAATTTAGAACGTTGAAAATAAAGAATTTTTCCAAATTTTTGCCAAATTTTGTTTTTTTTCATAACTAAACACAAAAGATATCATCCAAATTTTTAAACTAATTTGAACTACAATGTGTCACGAGAAAACAATCTCAAAATCCCCTGGATAGCTCATAGCGTTCCAAAACTATAACCACTGACACAAGTCAGATTTAAAGAATGGGGCCGCGTCCTTAAGGCCAAAAGAGGCCCGTAGGGGTTAATTTTCTTGTTTTTATATCCGCTGAAGTCATTTACCATTGCAATTACGTAACCTGTGTGTGTTTTTTTTTCCCCCGGGCTAATCCCGGTGTATTTGTGTATATATATCCTGCCATCTCCTATGGAGCATTATGCCTAACAAAGGCTCTTGTACAGGGCCGAAACGCGTAGCAGTTTCGTTTTTTATTTCATTTTTATTCAAATAAAATATTATCTTTGGAACTCTAACTGTGGGCTCCTCTAAGAAGGCTGGGGAAGGTAATAAGAGAAGTGGTGAATAGAGATGAGCGAGCACTAAAATGCTCGGGTACTCGTTATTCGAGACAAACTTTTCCCGATGCAATGTGTCACGAGAAAACAATCTCAAAATCCCCTGTATATCTCATAGTGTTCCAAAACTATAACCACTTATAGTGACACAGGTCAGATTTGAAGAATGGGGCCGCGTCCTTAAGGCCAAAAAAGGCTGAGTCCCGTAGGGGTTAAGGGGAACTTGTACCCCACAGTCACCTGATTTCTGCTTGTTCCAGCAGTTTGACTCCCAATGATCAGATCCTTCTCCTCTATAGATGTAAAAAGTGGGAAAACCACTTTAATCTATGTACGTACACACTCTTGTGTTCAGAAACTACAGTACACTTCTACATTACCAGGCTGCAATAAAGGGGCAGAATATATGTAACATCACTATACACAATTCTTACCTCAATTTAAATTTGGTCATGTGATGATTTTCTTGTCCCGCTCCCCGGCCTGGACTCACCTCTCCACACTCCTGGCTGTACTCCTGCTAGGCCGCATGCTCCCACTGCTAGGGACATCGCATTTACGATGCGTTTTGTAAACAAAAATGCTAACAGTGATGTCATTAGGCAAATCACCCCTTCTCAGCTGTTGTATATGCGTTTCAAACGCAATGAAAACGCAGGTCAAAACGCTGCTGACTCCAGTCCTCCAAACTATTTGATAGGAACTTGCATTCCTTAACCCCTTCCCGCTGCAGCCCTTTTTCGTGTTTGCGTTTTCATTTTTCATTCCCCACATTCAAAAATCTGTAACTTTTTTATTTTTCCATGTACAGAGCTGTGTGATGGCTTATTTTCTGCATAACAAATTACACTTCAAAATGGTGGTATTTAATATTCCATGCCGTGTACTGGGAAGCAGGAAATAAATTCCAAATGCAGTGAAATTGGTAAAAAACGCATTTGTGCCGTATTCTTGTGGGCTTGGATTTTACGGATTTCACTGTGCGCCCCAAATGACAGGTCTACTTTATTCTTTGGGTCGGTATGCGCCGCCATCTTTTTGAAGCCGCCGGCAGCTTTGCCGGTGGCGATCAGCAGGAAAACACCTGCGATCGGTGCCGGCACCGATCGCGGGTGTTGCCGGTAAGCCTTTGCTTGTGTGTATTTGAAATGAAATATGCTAAATTGCTTTCTCCTTGAGACATGTCAAGACATTTGAAGATGGCAGTATACAAAGTTAAATACCTACTGCAAACATTTATTAGATAATCCCCCCTTTTTTAACTTTGTATTGTCCAGAGCATTACTACCTCTATGCATCTCCTTAACTCTGTCATTGTCATTTACCAAATTCATCTCTGCAGGCACTCTGAGCCCTTTCTGTGGGCACCCAGGCCATCACCCCAGAATAAAGTTCACCAGACAGGCAGAACCTTCCTACTATGACAAATGAATTTTCCCTCCTCCTTTCAACTGTGTTGGTGTCCTTGGGAGGCTGAAGGATTGAAAGCTGTCAATGAACAAAGAGAAATACATTACTGCTTAAATTGCTGCACTGGCACTTTGCAATAAATAAGTGGCTTTTGGTTGAAGTTTGGGCACTCGGGCTCTAAAAGGTTCGCCATCACTGCCCTAGGGGGTTGTAATTTACTACCAAATTGAGACTGGAGCCATTCCCACAGTAGAGCACACTCATCTCTGTTATTCAGACTATATTGTGAAACAACAGACTCCAGTTTATTGGAAAGACTAATGGATGATACCTGGCATAGATTTGTTTTATCTGGTATAGACAGTATCTGATTGTAATAGGTCTCCACCATTCAAATTCAAAATGCCTGTCTTTTGCCTATTCTCTTCTGATACAGGAGTACATAGAGAGGATATTTGCCTATGACAGTGGTGGCGAACCTACAGCAGTCCAAATAGTGCCCTGCTATTTTAAAGTGACCCATCCTGTGCTGCTTGGTCCTGTCCGAAGAGTGAAAAGGTGTGGACAGGGTTGGATTGGAGCTTAAAGATTCTGGTAGCAAAAAGTTTGTTACTGCCTAAATTGCCATGTTGGCACTTTCGGAAAAAGCTAGTGGTTTTTGGGTCTCATTTTGGGCACTCGATCTCTAAAAGGTTCCCCATCACTGGCCTATGAGGTACTTCTGGCTCTAATGCATTACAGATCAGCTGCTCCACACCCCATTTCTTGTCTCTGTTCTCCTGGTCATTAGATCTGCAAGCCTCATCCCCACAACAATCTCTCTCTCTCTCTGTTATTCTCTTTTGCTGCAAAACTCAAATTCACATTACACTGTTCTTTTTGCAACAATTGTAAATTGGCATCATGTAACTGATCTTTAATTACAACATCATACTTATAGTTTCTATGCTTTTCTTCTACTATAGACATAAAATGCTGCTCTTTAAGTCTACAACTTATATCATACTCTTCCACCTTATCTCCCAGATCACAATTCTGCTGGACAACATCTCCCTGATCTCTCAGATATTCACATTTATCACTTGGTTGAATTTCTCCTTGCTCATCTCTCAACTGAGCCTTCTCTGACTGACATTGCAGTTTTTCCTGATACACAAATTAGACACAAATTTAGATACTAACTTTACTTTTATTCCTAACCTTCTGTGGTTGTCTTTTTGATTACCTTGTTTTCTAAGGTCATTAAACTGATAGGAGTCATCATCGTTTGCACTTGTCATATAACAGGTAGAGGTACATTTCTTAAAAAACTTTCTCACAGCTTCTATGTTTCTACTAGAATACCACTGTATGACAATTACAATAACAAATTTCCAACAGAAACAAACAAAAAACACAGACCAGTGAATAGATTCGGATTCTTTCAATCCTCCCTATGTCACACTCTAAAGACAACAATCAGGTAGAGTGATTATAATGTGATTGACCGTAACTCATACAAGTGATCCACATACAAGATACACAATCCAGGCCAATATTTATTCCCTATTGAACTATAACACAAGACTCAGGGTTTATTCCCAATCTCACTATGTTCTCAGAAATGTCGGGTTTTATCGTTTAGATCCTATGAGCACTTCAATCACCAGGGTAATACCCTAACTAGCCGGCAAACAATTCAACAAATAATAGGCCTTAACTAGACCAGTGATGGCAAACCTTTTAGACACTGAGTGCCCAAACTACAACGAAAACCCACCCAAGTGCCAATGCAACAATTCAAGCAGCAACTTATTACTACCTGCCGTGTCACAAGTTTAAATTGTATAGGCACTTGAGGACACCAATACAGTAGAAAGAAGGAGAAAAAGTTTGGATTATCATTGTAGCTTCCTTCTAGGGTCCTGGACTGCCTGGAACTGCAAGAGGCCTTGAGTCCTGTCTGGCGAACCCTGCCCTGGGGTGATGGTGAGGGTGCCCATATAGAGGGCTCTGAGTGCCACCTCTGGCACCCGTGCCATAGGTTCGCCACCACTGCACTAGACTGACACTAGCAGACTAACACTTAACAAATAAACACAGTGCACTTAACAAAAACACAATACATGTATCAATCCCAAATAGAAACATTCATACTCACCAATTAAGAGCGTCCTCTAACTGATATAGTATTCGACAGAACGTCAGGTCAGCGTCTCAGGTCTCTTCGGTATTCACGAACCAGCATGGTACTTGTTCACCAAAGCTTCTCCGGGTTCTGGGCCTTGAAGACTGTTGGTTTGGATCCTGGATCTTCCTTGGATTTCAGGAACTTGGTAGCAATAGATTGGAACTTCTTGGGTTCTTCGTAGAATGTTGTTTTCCACGATCCGTTGGGGTGCCAAATGTAATATGTGGTATTTTCCTTCTACCTGCTCTACCTAAGAGTTGTTCCTTGAAAATGCAGAGTCCAAACTTGGAGAAAGGCTTATTTAATTAAAAAGGTATAATAGATGACAAAATACAGAAAAGGTTGTAATAAAAATAAAAAGCCTCCTCAATGTCCTATTCTGGGATTTACAGAAACACACAGTATTTGACTACAAACTCAAGACTACATGACTAACAGTCACAAGACTATATAATTAGTCCATCATTAGTTAGTTAGACTAGACTACTCCTTGATCGTACACATACAGCTCAACTGTTATCATAATCACACCCACAGATGCTCATGACTCCACCCCTACTCGGATATCTTCCGGCCTTTGTGATGACTTGTCTCCAATCAGCTTCTGGTAATAGGATATAGGCCTCCTTGGTGTCGTCATCTACTCCTTCCTCATGATGGCGCTCTCGTACTTGGAATTGTCCATCTGGTGACAAGATATTTCAGTGTCCATAGTATATGAATCTCAGTATCGACTTTAATATTCAAGTATAACACAGAGCCTCTAGTAATTAAATGCCTCATGCAGCCCCTCTAGTAATGAAATGCCCCATGCAGCTCCCCCAAATAAGGAAACATCCTTATGAAATGAAGGATGAAGGATGAAATGCCCTGCAACCTCCTAATAACGAAATGCCCTACAGCTAGAGACAGGCGAATTTGTTAAAATTCGGCTCGTCCCTATTCGCCGAATTTTTCGAAAAAATTGATTCGGTCCGAATTGAATCATGACGAATCGCGTTAAAAAACAGGTATTTCCTGGATGCAGAGAGCCTGTAGGGTGTTGTAGAACGTTATGCCATGCTTACATATGCATAGGGAGCATGGTTTGGTCTTCAAACAATGCTGTGTTTTAGTATGACTTGCATAAAACAGCCGCCGCTCTTAGAATCGCTTCACTCTTCAATTCCATGTGCCCTTACAGAGGCCAACTTCACCAAATAAGCAAAGCAGGAACGCAGCCTGACAAGGTAACGTCTGTGCCAGCTCGAAAGGACCGAGCTGAGGGCCAAAATCCCACTATAACATCAAAGAGTGCACTCTTTTTACTCTGACATCAGATGATTCCATAGATTACGGCAGAACCTATTCTGTTAAATGCGGATACATGTAGAAACATGTGGAGAGGGTGCTGGCAGTAATTTTGCATTGACGTCACTGATCATTTTGCCCTTCTTTTCACGCATCAGTGTCCTCTTTCAATCGGTCAATAATCCATCATTATTGCTAAAGCCAAAAACAAACAGGAGTTGATCCAAAATATGATCCAGGGATGAGCAGCAAATGGGATACTTGCATGTTCTATGTGTTCTGTTTCCACTCCTGCTTTTGGCTATCGATCTTGAAGCTTTTCATCCTTCTGGCAGATGAAATGAAGGGGAAAACCAAACACTGGCAACATCAAAGAGTGGCGGATGGTGAAAACAGCATTATGAAAATCACAGGGTGTTCCAGGGAGACAGCGGTTAGTTGGCAGCAGCATGAGTAGGCTGCAGAGTGGCACAATGACAAATTATGGAGGTGGCAGCAACATGGTAGGCCACAAAATGATTAGAGTGTGGAGGTGGCGGCAGCAGCAGCAACAGGAGGCCACAGGTGGCAGCAAAATGGAAAGCCACAGAGTGGTCCAATGACAGTGAGTGGAGGTGGCGGCAGCAGCAGCAACCGGAGGCCACAAAGTGGCACAATGATAAAAGTGTGGAGATGGCGGCAGCAGCAGGAGCCCACAGGTGGCAGCAACATGGAAAGCCACAGAGTGGTCCAATAACAGAGTGTGGAGGTGGCAGCAGCATCAGCAGCGGCAACAGGAGGCCACAAAGTGGCACAATGATAAAAGTGTGGAGGTGGCGGCAGCAGCAGCAGGAGCCCACAGGTGTCAGCAACAGGGAAAGCCACAGAGAGGTCCAATGATATAGTGTAGAGATGGCATCAGTAGCAGCAGATTGGAAGCACCACATCCATTATACATTACAGTTTTCCTTAAAAAATCAGGCCTTTGACAAAAAAGAACTCCAAAGGTGGCACCAGCATGAGGTCAGAGGTGTGGAGGTGGTGGCAGCATGATAGGCCACAGAGTGGCACAATGATATAGTGTAGAGGTGGCATCATTAGCAGCACGAGCTCGCAGGGTGGCACAATGACAGAGTCTGGAGGTGGTGGTAGCAGGAGCCCATATAGCCAACAGCAGAGGAGGCCACATTGTGGCACAATGACGTAATTTGAAATGCATTAGAAGTTGAAATTTTCAATTTTAATTTGTAGATTAGAGACGCCACATCCTTAATACATTACAGTTTTCCTGAAAATACCAGGCCTTTGACAAAAAAGAACTCCAAAGGTGACACCAGCAGCAGCCACAGAGTGGCACAATGATATAGTGTGGAGGTGGCATCAAAAGCAGCAGCAGGAGCCCGCAGGGTGGCACAATGATATAGTGTGAAGGTGGCAGCAGGAGCCCACAGGGTGGCACAAGGATATAGTGTGTAGGTGGCGTTGGCAGAAGCAGCAGGAGCACGCAGGATGGCCCAATGATGTAGTGTGAAGGTGGCATCAGAAGCAGCAGCGGCAGGAGCTCGCAGGGTGGCACAATGATATAGTGTGGAGGTGGCGTCAGCAGCAGCAGGAGCCCGAGGGTGGCACAATGATATAGTGTGGAGGTGGCGTCAACAGCAGCAGCAGGAGCACGCAGGGTGGCACAATGATGTAGTGTGAAGGTGGCGTCAGAAGCAGCAGCAGGAGCCCCGCAGGGTGGCACAATGATATAGTGTGGAGGTGGTGGCGGCAGCAGCAGGAGCACGCAGGGTGGCACAATGATATCGTGTGTTGGTGGCATCAGTAGCAGCAGCAGCAGGAGCCTGCAGAGTGGCACAATGATTTAGTTTGATGGTGGCATCAGAAGCAGCAGCAGCAGGAGCCCGCAGGGTGGCACAATGATATAGTGTGTAGGTGGCGTCAGCAGCAGCAGCAGGATCCCGCGGGTTGGCACATTGATATAGTGTGGAGGTGGCATCAGCAGCAGGAGCATGCAGGGTGGCACAATGATATAGTGTGGAGGTGGCATCTGCAGCAGCAGGAGCCTGCAGAGTGGCACCATGATATAGTGTGGAGGTGGCGGACAATTCCAGTCCCTGGTAAAGAGGTTGGAGGCAGATGGTTCAACTGGCAGCAGATGTGTGGCATCAGTAGGGTGGCAGCATCAGAATAGTGGCTGAGGCAGGTAGTTAGAACCCCAACTAATTTTTCAACATTTGGAGGAGGCGTCATGGCTGATCTAATCTGATGCATTAGGCATTCGCGAGTTGAAATCCTGGCCGATCCAAGCCTGATTCATCTTGACAAAGGTTGGTCTCTCCTCATTACGGGTGGACAAACGGGTTCTCCTGGGGTAACGATGGCCCCCACCGTATTGAACACCCACTCCGATGCCACACTACTGGCCGGGCAGGACAGCTTCTCTACTGCAAACTGCACAAGTTGCGGCAACGCATCAAGTTTGGCTGCGCAGTAGTCAATGGGATCCTCTACCTGAGGTGGTAAAGTGCTGACTAGATGTTGACTATTCGGCTGTCACTAGTTAGGCAAAGTAGCATGCTGCGAGCCATCTGCGCAAGTGACTGTGAGGGACTCCCTTCTTCTATCTCCACAGTATACTGCCACGGTGCTTTGTAAAATTGTGGGTTTATTCCTTTCTACCTGCTCTAGCTAGGGGTTGTTCCTTGAAAAGATGCAGAGTCCAAACTTGGAAAAAGGCTGGTTTACTTAAAAGGTATAATAGATGACAAAGTATAAAAAAGATAATAATACAAGATAAAATGCCTCCTCAATGTCCTATTCTGGGATTAAAATACATACGAACTTAAGACTATCTACAAGACTATATACTATATACTATATACTATCTACTAACTATTAACTAACTATTAACTAACTAATATATTCAAGATTTGGTCATACATATATAGCTCAACTGCTATCACAATCACACCCACAGACGCCCATGACTCCACCCCTACTCGGATATCTTCCGGCCTTCATGATGACTTGTCGCCAATCAGCTTCCGGTAATAGGATATTGGCCTCCTTGGTGTTGTCTTTTACTCCTTCCTCAGGATGGCGCTCTCGTACTTGGAATTGGTATGTTTTCCTCAGGCCTTTGTCCCAAATGGCTTGGGTGACCTCCCAGGGATGATATTTATTGCCCAGCTGACACAATAGGGCTTCCCATGGGAAAGTGTCCTTATGTCACCTTTCAACAACAGATGTTTGCTTATTACCCTCCTGAGTCAATAGAAATAGGCCTGCAACAACACAGCTCTCCTGACCACCAGGAAATTGATGACACATGATCAATCACCAAGTCTTTTATGACACCACTCCAAGGCTTCAGGCAATGTCCATCTGCTGGCAAGCTATGTCAGTGTCCATATTATATAAATCTCAGTTTTGACTTTAATATTCAAATATAACATACGGCCCTTTGTGTCTGAATGACACATATCATATTTATTAAAGTCCATATATGCGGTCCTCTTCAACCTAGCGGTCACCTATGAGTGAGGGGAGTCACCATTCACCTGCATTCATTCATCAACACTACAATACGTAACATTCCTATAGGGCATTGAGGAAGCCATTAACATTACAATTATACAAATTACAATTACAAATATCTGAATGAACATTATCACATTACAGATGATTTTAAAGAACACAAAACGTACATAGTCCAGTTAAACCAAACTATAATCATCTCAAACAGTAACTAAAACAACTTTATATATTCATTTATGAGATTTCAACCTTCTTTCAGATATCAAATAATCTTTCCAGTTATGTCCGTCCCGGTTATAATCATCATATATTTACAGCATAGGAGTCATTACCTTTCTTTAACATGAGGCAATCTTAACATTTAATTGTACTTCTAGTTGCATGGACAGCACACAAATTATATTATACAAGCAATGTGTCACACAACATATAAATGACAGCGCTTATCACTAGTACAATAATTATGGGATAACACAAATAATTCATTATGCCATTGACTGCACTGAAGTGCCCAAAATATACTCCCACCACTAACGGTTAGCGTTCTCCCCTAATAAATGGGTTACTTGCCTAAGCCCTTTCTAATCATAGTGTGTGAGGATAGTGGCATCTTTTCTTTTCATTGTAACTTTTTCTTTAGAAATTATTCATGCCTGCCAATACGTTCAAAAACTCACCTCAAATGTTATATAAAATCTGCTGCAATACTAACGTCTGTATTGATGTGACCCTATATTAAAATAATGCCTCAATGACCTCCCTTTGTGTGTCAAAACTTTCCTTACTGTTTGGTGCTATGATTGTCATTTAGTTCTTAAAATACTAATGTCAGCTTCATAGGTGCAACCCATCCCTGTTCCTTCACCACCCAACATTGTGTTAAATGTCCCCCTTGTCCCCGATTGCTCCTTGTATGGAAACTACAATATTTTCGGTGAACTCCTGGATTCATTAAGATTTTAGGATTAGACCCCGCCTCTTCCCTCACACATGTTGGATGCATTGCTGAAGGTGGAGAGACGGTGGAGCTATATATCCATGTCACATTCATATATAGACTAGCCATGAGTAAGGGCATCTTGTACGCCTGAAACGCGTAGGTTTATTATCACCATTACAACCATCCCGTGGTTACCAGGCTGCACGGCTACAGACAACGTATGTTAAGAAAAATAATTTTCCCTTGGATTTTAATGTAAGAAGATGACAAATTAAAGTTTTGATTTTTTAACCTTAATTTGGTGCGGTGTAGAAATCCTTCGTTTCCTGCAAAAACTCCATATACTGCGATACAGTTGTATCACAGTATATGGTAGGAACGATCAGACCATCTAGGGTTAATGTAAAAAAAAGTATAAAAATGTAAAAAATTTATAAAATTTCAAATAAAAGTTCAAATCAGCCAGCTTTCCCTACAACTGATATAAAATATAATAAACAGTAAAAATCACCAAAACATTATCAGCGCTTCCCAAAATGCCCGATCTTTTAAAATATAAAAACGGTTACGGCCGGTGGTGACCTCAGAGACGGGAAATAACGCCCAAATGTCCGAAACGCGACTTTTACACCTTTTTACATGACATAAAAAATTATCAAAATGTCGCACAGTCCTAAAAATGATAGCAATGAAAACGCCGGCTCAGTTCGCAAAAAAATGCACGTCCCCCAGCTCCGAACCCCAAAGTATAAAAAAAAAGTTATTAGTGTCAGAAGATGGCAACATTTTTTTTTTCTATTTTGTACACATTCGTTTAATTTTTGAAAATTTATTAAAACGCATTAAAACCTGTATAAATTTGGTATCACCGCGATCGTACCGAACCAAAGAATAAAGTAGAGGTGTTATTTGGAGCGCAGAGTGAAAGTCATAGCATCTGGGTTACCCAGCCGCTACTCCACGCCCTCGGTCGCCTCTTTTCTCCTCCTATTACATCTCGGCTCGCAGCTGCTCGAGCTGCGCGCCCTCGTCCACGTCCTGCAGTCTGCGCTGCGCAGACACAGCTGCGCATCAACTCTCCCAAAGCCGGGCTGCACAGGCGGCGGGCCTGCTGTTCTGCACATGCTCAGACTGCAGGACGGCGGACGAGGGCGCCAGCTACGAGCACTGCTCGCCGAAGATGGTAAGTAGGAGGAGAAAAAGGCTACCGGGCGTGGAGTATCGCCTCGTGTACCTCAATGCGCTACTCCACGCCCCAGTAGCCGCATAATAAATTAGCATAAACTTAGATCAAAGTTACGCAAACAATTGCAGGGACGTGAGTTTAGCCCTTAAAAGGGCTATCCTCCACGTCCCATTTATCCACCTACCACCCGATCTACCTTATAGGTAGATTTGTGGTGGTAGGTGCCCTTTAATGTTCACGCTTTGTTCATTGCAGCCAATTGGTAAGATCAAAAAGTTCTTTTTTGCTCATTAACCCTGAAGACGCAGGTTTTTCGCTTCATGTTCTTGCTCTCCATTTCAAAATCCTACCTTCGCCTTTTTTCTGTGTACAGAGCTGTGTGAGGACTTATTTTGTGCTTACCCTTTTTTGCTTTCCCTTGTTGATGTATTTTATTATTCCATGCCATGTAGTGGGAAGCCGGCAAAAATTCCAAATGTGGAAATTAAAAAAAAAACGTGTGTTGCTTCACGTTCTTCTTGCCGGAATCAGTTTATTATGACTTTCACTCTGCCTCCAAATACACCGCTACTTTATGCTTTTGGGTTTGGTAGCATCGCAGGTGATACCAAATTTATACAGGTTTAATGCGGTTAAATAAATTTCAAAAATGAAAAAACGAATGTGTACGAAAAGAAAAAAAAATTTGGCCATCTTCTGACACTAATACTTTTTTTTATAACTTGGGGGTACGGAGCTGGGGGACGTGCATTTTTTTGCGACTTAGCCGGCTTTTTTCCAATTGCTAACATTTTAGGACTGTGCGACATTTTTGAAATTTTTTATGTCATGTACAAAGGTGTTAAAAGTCCGTTTCGGACATGTGGGCCTTTATTTCCCGTCTCTGAGGTCAACCAACCGGCCGTAACCGTTTTTATATTTAAAAGATCGGGCCATTTTGGGGAAGCGCTGATAATGTTTTGGTGATTTTTTACTGTTTATATATGTTATATCAGTTGTAGGAAAGGGGATGATTTGAACTTTTAATAAATTTTTTTACATTTTATACTTTTTTTTACATTAACCCTAGATGGTCTTATCGTATCCTACCATATACTGGTGATCCACTGTATCCGCATATAGGGAGTTTTTTGCAGGAAACGCAGGTTCTACACGCACAAATTAAGGTTACAAAATCGAAACTTTAATTTTGTCATCTTCTACATTAAATCCAAGGGAAAATTATTTTCTTACATCAAACGTTGTCTTAGCCGTGCGCCTGGTAACACAGATGGTTGTAATGGTGATAATAAACCTACGCGTTTCAGGCGTACAAGATGCCCTTACTCATGGCTAGTCTATATATGAATGTGACATGATATATAGCTCACGTCTCTCACCTTCCGCATGCATCCAACATGTGTGAGTGAACAGGCGGGTCTAATCCTAAAATCTTAGTAAAAACACCAATGGTAAATATAACCATTACAAAACCTTTTATATTTTGGTATCTGACGAAAACATTATTTCTATTGCTTACTAGCAAATACTAGGAAAAACACTGAGCCAACTGCAATCGCAAGCTATAGGTTGTAAAAAAGTGTGTCCAGGCCTTGCACTGGACTGAGGGCGCGTTCACCGTTGCGTTTGACCTCGTTTTCATTGCGTTTGAAACGCATATACCAGCCTGAGAGGGGTGATTTGCCTAATGACATCACTGTTAGCATTTTTGTTTACAAACGCATCGAAATGCGATGTCCTAGCAGTGGGAGCCCGCGGCCTAGCAGGTGACAGCCAGGAGTGTGGAGAGGTGGTCGGCCGGGGAGCGTGACAAAAATCATCACATGACAATTGTAAATTGAGGTAAGATTGTGTATAGTGATTTACATATATTCCTGCCCTTTATGGAAGCCTGTATGTAGACTGTACTGTATGTTTCTTCTTCTGAACACAATAGTGTGTACGGACATAGATTAAAGTGGTTTTCCCACTTTTTAACATCTATAGAGGAGAAGGATCTGATCATTGGGAGTCAAACTGCTGCTGGAACATAGCATAATCAGGTGACGGTGGGTACAAGTTCCCCTTACCCCTACGGGACTCAGCCTTTGTTGGCCTTAAGGACGCGGCCCCATTCTTCAATCTGACCTGTGTCACTATAATTGTTATAGTTTTGGAACACTAGGAATATCCAGGGGATTTTTGAGATTGTTTTCTCGGGCCACATTGTACTTCAAATATTTTAAAATTTGATGACATCTTTTGCGTTTAGCTTATGAAAAACAAAAAATTTGGAAAAATGTGAAAATTCTTTATTTTCACATTCTACATTCTCTACTTTTGATGTGATAGTCATAGCTCCCAATAAAATTCTAACTTACATTCCCCACATGTCTGCTTTATGTTGGCATGGTTTTTTAAGATTCCACCTATTTTACGAGAATGTTATGAGCTCCGAATTGAGGGTTTTAATAATTTTTGACATTTTTTGTAAAATCAACCAAAACCTGTATTAGATGAACCTGCTCAACTTCCTAATTGGAACACGGAGAGGCCTATCATAATAGTGAGACTCGTAATTACCCATTTTGGAAACTACACCCTCAACGTATGAAAAACCACTTTTAATAAGTTTGTTAACGCTTTAGTGTTTTTATAGGGGTTAAAACAAAATGGAGGTGGAGTCTGCAAATTGGAATATTTTTTTCACAATACACCCATTTTTGGTGGAAAATTAAACTATACAATGGATTAAATAAATAAATCTCCCAAAGTTTGTTACCCAATCTCTCCTGATACAGCAGATACCCTATATGTGCTGGTAACCGCGTGGGGCGGCACGGACGGCATAGATGGGGAGGAGGCGCCATCCAGAACTCAGATTTGCTATGTCACATTGTAAACAGGCTATAATCTTTTTTATTTTTTTTAATGTGGACCTATAGGGGCCTTTATTTTCTTTCTTTTGTCACATAATGCACTTTTCTGGTACGTAATTTGGGGAATCTATGGCTAATTTGTTAATTTTGATTAACTCTTTGGTGGAGTATAAAATATCACTTTTCAGGAAGATTTTATTGTTTTTTTTTTTTGGCTGTTTACCATAACCATAAAGTAGTATATTATTTTATTCTATGGTTCGCCACGATTACAAAAAGACCTCATTTATAATATTTTTTATTTTTTTCCCATTTTTACTGAATAAAAAAAAGTAATTTGGCAAAAATTTTCTTAATTTTTAGCATCACCGTCTTTCATAGGCATAACTTTTTTATTTTTCGCCTCACAAATCTTTTAGGGCTGTAATTTTTGCGAGAAGGATTTTCTTTTAAGTGGTCTGATTTTAGATTGCATAAATTTTTTAAATCCCTTTTTAGAGATTTTTTTATAGGGTATTATTGAAAATGATCTTTTTTCTGGAGGTTCTTTTTTTTTTGTTTTGTTTGTTTTTTTACGGGGTTCAATTGGCGATCTAATAAGGCTACTCCACTCCAGTAGCCGCATAATAAAATTAGCATAAACGTTAGATAAAAGTTACCAAAAAGTTGCGGGGACGTGAGGATTAGCCATTAAAAGGGCTATCCTCACGTCCCATTAATTCAACTACCACCCGATCTACCTTTATAGGTAGATTTGTGGTGGTAGGTTCCCTTTAAAGAAGTCTGAGCACTGTAGATGCCTGCACACTGTGTAATATTGTATAGGTACAGAATACAGAAGGGACTAGTTGTTGATCAAACCCTTAGGGAACAGTCCCATGTCGTGATGGTGGTAGCAGAATATCAAATAGCAATTTCCAATCATTCAAAGGAAACTGATTGGCTAATGACAACAGACTAGTTATGAGACGACACAATGATAGCTGTAAAGGGGACATGTTTCCTACACTTTACGGAGGGGGTTGGCCAGAGTACTCGGTGTCCACATAGCGCCCCCTTAAGGTCACATAACGCGACGGTCAAGAGATGTTCGCCCTGAACACAGGATCTTCACTACAGCCTGTGAGAGGTCACGTCAAGTCGCTGGGCACGTGGAGCCCCTTATACTCCGCCTGCTCCTCGTTGTCCACATGAGTGTCACATGGCAAACCCATGACTCGAATGAGGCTTGAGGCGCATCTTATTTGTACGGCGGCCGAAAGGGGTCAATGCGGAAGCGGGCGCCTCCTTATAGGTAAAATCTTTGATATTTTGTATCCCAGTGCATTATGTTTACATTTTCTCTTCGCTTCGTTGTGTGTATATTCCCTCAGTAACGCCGCAGAGTGGGCTTCCTTGTACCATAGTTATGGATCTATAGTTATGAATTTGATTCCTGTTTTCCAGAAGTAACAGTCTCTGGTTGTGGCTTATCAAACATGTCTTGTGTATAACCAGAATGGAGGAGGAGCGGAGTTATTCCTTAATTCTAGAAGCAATGTCAGGGGTCCATGACAAACGCAGTACAGGATCAGGGGTGTGTGGGTTAGGTAGTGATCCCTGTATGCAGTAGTCATGTATATTCTGGTGTACTGGCTGTATTATGACCATCTGTAAATATATGTGTGTTAGTGTCAGAATTCTGAGCTTTCCTATGTGAGTGGATAAAAAACTAGAGGGTCACACAGCCCCCTATGTGAGGGGAGCAGAGTGCATGTTTGACTTCCTTTTCATTCACTTTTATGAGGCTCTTGGTTGATTAAAGAGATCTGATGTGTCTATAAAAGTGCATAACACCCACTATTGTGCCATTTACCATTCTCATACACTGGAGTTTGTGACCAAATACTTATTTCATGTTATGGATTAATAGGAAATTGGGGCAACAAGGGAAGAGAACCCAGACCATAAGTTAGTGGGAGCTATTTAATGGAAACCTGCCATCAGGGATCTAAGAAGGTAGATCCGATGTTAGGTTCCCTACTACCTGCCTCTTCCCCATACTACACCTTGGCTTATCTAAGAGTTTAGTAGAATCTAAGCAAAACATATATTTTATTTATGCAAATCAGTGGCCGAGGCTGGGCGTTTGCACGTCCCCGCCTCGCACCTAACTTAAGGAACCTACCATTCAAATGGAGGTGTTAAGCGGTAAACAACGAGCACCAGTCAGGGGAGCTGGTGCCGTGATTAGTTGCTTAGTGTTAAAACAGCGGTGGGGTAACGCGGTTTAACACTTTTTAAACTTATAGCAGAAGCTTCTGCACTGGCGTGCGGCACGATCGTCCTGCGCACGCGGCCGAAGCAGATTCTGCTATAAAGATTTAAAAAATGTGTTAAAATCGCCGCAGTTACCGCGGGTTGAACACTAACGAAACTAAGCACCGGCACCAGTCACCCTGAGCTGGTGCTCGGTGTTACAGCTTACACCTACATTGAATGGTAGTTCCTTTAAATTTATCGGTTGTGAGGGGCGGGATGGGATGCAATGGCTACAGGGGGCGAGAGCCATTGCCCAGGTCCACAGCATGGCTACTCCATGCGCAGGTAGCCGCGGCCCGATGATTTGAAATAAATGAAATATAAGTTTGCATTTGATTGTACTAAACCAGTGATGGCGAAACCTAATGACACGCGTGCAGCCATTTTGGTGACACGCGGCCGCCCACAGCCCGACGGTCCACCCCCCCTCCCTCTGTAATGTGCTCAATGTGTAAATTGTCCGCCCCGTCCCGGTGTTTCTGCCCCATGACTTCCGTCTGGCGCCGCGTTGGGACGCCACCGTCTGCAACTCACTCGGCTCCCCAGGCTGCAAGCGGCGCTGATCTCACGTGACTGAGGGGACTGACGGTCAGGTCACTTTCGTCACGTGACCGGGGGCAACGCGGTTGCAAACTGGAGGTGCCGCGCCTGTCTGCAGTAAAGCTACAGGAAGAAGACATCACTGGGTAAGTATATTTAAGTTTATTATTATATTATATTTAAAGGGAGGCGGCTAGGGGTATTTTTGTAGTAAAGGGAGGCAGCTAGGGGTATTTTTGCGTAAAGGGAGGCAGCTAGGGTATTTTTTGTAGTAAAGGAGGAAGATAGGGGTATTTTTTTGTAGTTAAAGGGCGCAGCTAGGGGTATTTTTTGTGAGTCAGGGAGGCAGCTAGGGGTATGTAGTAGTTAAAAAGGAGGCGGCTAGGGGTTATTTTGTAGTAAGGAGGGCCGCTGGGGTATTTTATTAGGGAAGGAGGCCTGCTTGCCAGCACAGGTTCTTAATAAGGGGAGGCTGCTGGGCACATGTATTACAAAATTAGGTTTTTCTAAAGGTGACAGGAAGCATCGAGTTTTGCTCGGTTTTTTGGCGAATTTTGACACACCAAGCTCAAAGGTTGCCATCATGTACTAACGATAGCTAAGATGATACACTTGGAATGAGGTTGGATAGTAGAAAAACTGCATCAGATCTCTTCTTCGGTAAGATCTCGATGTAGAGTTAACATAATGATGGAATCCAAATCTCTATGCGCACTGATTGTAGGGTGTTCTAGGCCTTATCCTAAACAGTCTAATCATAGAATCAAGTTAATACATGAAGGCACTCATGAAATTGCTAGTTGCTACCCATCCTTGGCAAAAATTATTAAGGGGTAACTGTGATAAGAGAGAGAACTTCTTTGCCCTCCGTTGTGTAATTATCCAAAGGGAGCAGGTCAGCTTAATCAGTGGATTATACACGAACGGAGGGCGCTCAGTTGTGAAAGTAAAATAATGGATGTACTATGCAGTTGCCTTTTGGATCTGTCACCAGTGAAATTCAGCCTTCTGGTGACAGGTTCCTTTACGGAAAAATTAGAAGTAATATTTTATTTTGTCTCGAAGCAAGGAACTGTGACTTGAAAATATGATTACATTCTCAAACAGTTCTGACCAGTGAGGAAGAGGAGGAGGCAATGAGAGAACGGCAAATGATCCCTCTGAAAGCCAGCAGCTTCCTTCTTATCAGGATGGGATTCCCAGCGCCTACTGGAAAGTCTTCTGTAAAGGGTCAGAAAGGAATTTCACATATAGTAGAACTGACATCTGAGAATTAATGTAGGATGATTTTATTCAACTATTCTGATGAATGTCATGTAATACCCTGTATCTCACATACCTGACAAATTTGCCTTTTGTAACAAAAATTATGCAGCTCTCTACTCCGTCTTTCTTGGATGTATTAATTGCTATTGACTCCAATAGTGTAATGGTTATGCTTTCAGAAAATTCAGTGCTTCACTTCAGGAGTGTCTAAACATGCCTTCTAATTGTAGCAGGTTTTCCACACCATATTAGGCCAAAAAATGTGCAGACCCATCCATGTTGTTCAAAGGGCAAATCATATCAGAAAATCTAAAGCGAATTTCTGTTTTTAGGGACCTGGCAAAATACATAGACATGTAATTTTGCCATGGTCCTTAGTTAAGCAAATATATATTTATAAAGTTATAATATTATGATAAAGTTTATTTCTGCCTTTCATGTCATGAATATAACAAAGGGGTTAAGCCAGCACGGGCAGAGCTCTTCTATGACATGCATTCCTTTATAGCAAGGCATTCCAGGGTACATTCACTTCACTTCCCCAAATCCTGCATCTTGATCGACCCTACTTTATCCTCCCATTTCCACCTTGGCTTTTAACCATTGGGTCTCCTGCCACCTAATCCAAAATTCCCCTATACAAAATCGCATTAACCCTTGCATATTTCAGGCGGTTACAGCCTCACTTACCTTAGGAGAAAGGACATAGTCTTGGGAAGAATGAGCCGCGAGATTCCAAATTGTAGGTACTTTAAAAAAATTGAGCGAAGAAGACTAAATCATCAACCAATTGTGGAAGGACTTCAACAATGATTGATTCATATAATGCGTAAGAAACTGCCACACCTCTCTGACTCCACCCATGCATTACCTTCCAACATATTAATTCCCCAGAAACTGGATATCCATTCTGTAAGGGTCCTTTCCTACACATTACACTTAAAAAGGGTGATAGGTTAAGTCAAAAAAATCCACTAAGGTGGATCCCCCCATCTTTGCAAACATGCCAAGTGGTAGCCCGTTAATGGCAACTTTGTCCCATTGATTTGTTAAACGACAAAATCTGGGAGAAGAAGCTCATAACATGGGGCAGGGCTGATGTCAAGTGGCGTTTTGAACGCGGCTTTGGCACGTTTTAAGCAGTATGGGGGGTCCGTCTACAAAGCGCTACGTTTAAAAACGCATCCGTTTTTGACAGTTTTGACCAATTATCTAAATTCAAACTGGTCAAAACTCACCAGGGCACAAAAACTCCATTTCCTTAATGCATAAGTGTTCCCATAATTATTCCCATTCAAAAATTGCTTAAAAGCTTGACAGAATCTAATGAGACTAATGCATCCTGCTCCGCGCCTTCGTGTCGCTGCAGGTTCACGTAGAGTTTCCAAATGTTAATGACGTGGACTTGGATGGGATAAATCTGCTTGGTCCTATGTTTTATAATATTGACCCCAACTACTCACCCAGCCAGATAGCTAACACTTTCGATAGGATTTTTATTGTTAGAGTTAAAGAGAGTGGACACCGGTCTATATGATCCTTTCCCTCCTTAAGCAGACTATGAACACCTTGTAAGACAAGCAGGAAGGAAGGCAATTACACTCAAAGTTCCCCTATTGCAGAAACAGAGTAAACCGCTGTATTCATAGGCCCGTTCCCCACTTGCGAGTGTGCTGCGATGAACTCGCATCACACCGAACGCAAGATGCCGGGAACGCACGGCCCGAACGCTGCACAGCGGGGGGAGTAACTCAGAGTGTCAGTTACCCTCCAGGTTGCAGCGTTCGGGCCGTGCGTTCTCGGCAGTGTGGAACGGGCCTAACTCTTTCCAATCTGTAGGCCTCTCAGCATCCCTTGCCACCATAAGCTAGCCTAGCAATTGCTATTTTAATGCTCAGAACGTCCTCCACTTGGGGTAGAATAATTTACTAGAAAAATCGAGTTGGGTTTTAAAAGTCTCAAATAATACTCCTAGAATACCCAGTGATTGTCAATTAGCTGCCCTCTGATTCGCATTCCATGACAATGTATTTTTCCTTCTGAGCCTGGTGCCTCATCGCCGAAACATTCCCATCTTACTCCCCATCCGCATAATATGCTTTGTTTTCAGGAAGAAAAATTTGTTTTATTGTCAGCCTTGCTAGAACTGATAGTTTAGCTGTTTCTGTGCTTCCATCACAATCTTGAGGCGCGCATTCACCCGTGCGTTTTTGACATGCGTGTTAATTGAGTTTGAACGCATATACAAAGATGAGGAGAGGTGATTTGCCTAATTACATCAATGTAACGTTTCCATGTACAAAACGGCATGTAAACACCGATGTTAACACATCCGTTAACAAGGCGGTTAACACATGTGTTTGTTAAACACATGTGTTACATTGCGTTTACAAACGTAAACCGTAATGTATAGGCAAATTAACTCACATCAGCTGTTGTATATACGTTTCAAACGCAATGAAACGCAACGTGTGACCGCGCCTGAGACTCTGGAGTTCCACACAATATTTGTTACCCCCACCTGCCTGCATTTATCCTTACCTCTCTTAGGCCCCTTCCACACTTGGTTGCAGATCATGTCGAGTTGAACAGGGTGCATCAGGTTTGGTCAGGAAAAACGACATTTTGCTTCGGAGTTCAATCAGTTTTTCAGTCAGAGTTTGTTCAGTGTTGTTTTTCACACGCATGTTCAATGCAATTTCAATGCGTTTCAGCGCCGGTAATGCATGTGAAAGACCTCTGGACGAGCTCTATTTTCTATGGCAAGTGATGGTGAATGAAAAACGCATTTGCATTGAATGGTATCAGGACGCGTTCAAACGTTGTTGCTTTGGTTGCGTTCATTGCGTTTTAAAATGCAGTAACCAGATGAGGAGAGGATGATTGCCTAATTACATCACTATTTAAATTTTACGCTATGTTAAGCATGCGTTTTGTAAAACACAAAAGTTACCAGGAATGTAATTAGGGCAAATCCACCTATCTCAGTGTTGTAAGCGTTTTAAAACGCAATGAAAACGAAAACCAAAGCGCAACGTGTGAACGTTTTTGCCCTCCAGATTTGTTTGTTGTGCAAGCGTTTTGATGCATCTCCAGAGGACTTGTATGGTGCGTTTTTCACACGCATGAGTTGCAAAAAGTTAGAGCATGCCGAGATTGAAACGTGCTTAAACAACAGCACACACCATGCACGCGTGAAAAAAAATGCAGTCTGAAAAAGACCATGATGCCAAGGGTCAGAGTGTAATGCAAGTCTGCACGTCAAAAGCACGCGCGAAAAAACGCAAGTGTGGAAGGGGCATTAGTCGCGTTCACACGTTCCGCTAGCCGACGCGTTCACGCTGGTTTGCACAGGGGGAGGAAGTTTGGGGCTGACCTGCATATGCGTTTCCAGAGAAAAGATGCGATTAATAACCCGATCGCATGCGTTTCCCGGGAAACGCATATGCGATCGGCCCGAGCCCCGCCCACTGTGTGCTAGCCCCAATTTATTACTTTGTGGTAATGAACGCGATGATAGCGGAAGTGTGAACGCGCCCTCAATCTTTGTTTTTAAAAAAATCTCCATAAGTGCACCTACAGAAATCCACAAAGATCCGCCTAGACACAGTGTCCCTCATTAACGGAGTAGTAGTTTCTTTTTACTTCAAGCAAATTCTCAATTCAAAACGCCACTCCCAATCAGGTACCTATTATACTGTCATCCAGAAGCGTTTGAAATCCAATAAAACAACGTAGACGTACGTGTAGTGGATAACCCTGCCGCCAACAAATCTAGAAACTCTGCACATGCAAGAAAATGGAGGTTAGTAGATCACTCCGAACTCCAGCGGCACATTGTCCCTGGAACCTTCCACAGTGAGGATACTTGAGCTTATAAACAGAACATAACACAATTCAGTTTTCCCCATGATACCACTTTATCTTCTGACCTATTGTTCAGATACTCCATTGATGCATTGTGTGAATCTAAATCTCATTCAGTAATGCTATATCATTATTATTAGAATAGTAGCAGTGGAGATTGCCAGTGGATCCTTGCATTGGTCGAATTAAATCGCTACATGAGCGAGCAATGGGAAAAAAATTCAAGAGTTTCTGCCAACATATAAAAGAAAAAAAAAAAAATCTAAAACCTTATAATTTTTTTTTCATGAGGGGTTTTTTTTTAAACAAGTTTCCATTTACTCAACAGAACCAATACAGTGGCAGCACACAAGTACTGGGAGGATGGATCAAATGGTGAACCTCAGCGCAGAAGATAGTAGAGAAGTTCCACTGGGACAGTTGAAGAAGAAGAGTGACACTTAAATCAGGGGGGGCTAAACTGTATCATGCCTTTGTGCGGTCACTCTATTGCATGGTCGTGGTGTGGTGAGGCAACAATAAATCAGTCAGTTTTAACTGAAAAAAAGGGACACTGTACGTATTTTTCAGGATAGCGATTGACTTTCATGTCTTACATAACATTTGTCCTCTATCATTGCAGTAATAGCCGTGCTATAACCTGGAGCTTTGTGGCCTGAGCGAGTATGTTAGCAAAATGTCCCAAACCATCTAGTTAATTTTTATATTAAAAAAAAAAAGGTAAGCAAACACATGGCTATTGGTAATCTCCTCTCTAAACATTGGCATGTTCTAAGTTACGTAGAAATTGTCCTGGTGTGTGATGGCATTTTGGTTCTCTCATGTTTACTTTATGTATGTTAACTGGTAACTGTGGATGTAATAGACAGCGGAAGATATTATGGTTTCAACTGTTTCCTGGTCCCACCATGGGCTCCAAAAAATAAATTATTAAATAAATCATTTCAAGGCAACCTATCATGAGGAGTTCTACTCTTGAGTACATCTGATTGTAGATTCCTCCTGCCTGCCCCTGCCTAATCTATAATTTACTAAACCTGGAACTGACCTAACTGTGTTAAAACTTATTTTAGTAATATGTAAATTAACTGCAGAGGCTACTGGGGCATGTAGTGCCTGGCCGGCATGGAGTATGGCTACTCCACGCATTACTAATGGCTATGCAGTTAATTTTATATATACTAAATAATTTTTTTAAAATGTTAGGTTCCAGGTATTACATTACAGATTGGGCAAAGGCAAGACAGGAGGCATCTACCATCAGGATTTACTTCTGTGAGCAGAGGATTGATTGTCAGCCCAAGAGAGGGGGAGGAGGGACTGCAGCAGAAATGACACTCGCTGCCTTGCATGAGTAGCACATGCTCTTGGTACACCATGCTTTTCAGGGGAAGGCTCAACTTCATTGTCTGGGGATTTGTAAAACTATGCATTTTTAAGCTTTAAAATGTGGGTTATAAGCTAGTTAGGGACAATTTTATGGAAGGGGGGTTCCTGTTCACATAAGTACACGCTGCTAAAGAACAAGTTATTAGGGGAGAGGTTCAGGAAGCAGTGAGGATATTTGGCTAAACCTGGGATGTTCTCTTAGGGGGCAGTTGTTAGTGCGTAGCATGAGATGCTGCATTGGCAAAGGAGCAAAGGAGAATTCTTGCCACTGAAGCGGTATCTGATGGGGGTTTCGTACTGACCCTGGCTGAGATTAATGGCGTGTTTCATGACTTTTAGTCTGATCGGTTATCTCCAAGTGTACAGCCCCTGTCCAAGTGGTTGATGAAAGATATTTGAGGCGAGTGGGGGAGGAGGGTCTTCTTGGAAATCTTGTGTCAGGCCTGATTATGTCCTTCCTCTCCTGACTCATAGCACCCATCTCTCTCCTTAATGGAATTTGAAAATCATGGCTAAAAGTTTGGTACCTAGCTAAAGGGGTTTTCCCACAAAGAAAAGTTAGGCCCTATCCACAGGATAGGGCCTAAATGCTGACAGTGGGGTCTCAGTTCTGTCAGACCCTCGTTGCTCTGGATCAGGCCACTTTGCATGACAATTCTGCCTACATTAATCTATGTGGAGCTGCCGGAAATTGGGGGTCTAGCACTACTTTTCTTAGTGAGAAAAACCTGTTAAAAAGTTAGCGTATTTCTTGTCTACCCAGATCAGACCGTGTTCATGCCTGGATAAGGGGACAGATATAAATATTCAGAGGTTGTATTTTAATAGGCAGCAGCTCAGGACAGAGATCTGGATTTATTCTATCCCAGAACACTGTGATTCCGTTGCGTGGAAGACTATGTTGCATACGAGACCTCACTTTCAGGATTGGATTTATTGCTAATGTTTTCTTCATGGTGCGAACAAATCAAATATCTTTGAATCCCTTTCCCTTAGAAAGAGGGACTCGGAGGTTGCCCATGTCGCCCCTTTTTCGCTTGGCCATTGAAACCACTAACTTTAGCTATTTGAGAGGCTACCCTGCTGAAATGAATTTGAAAGGGGTTCTATCTTTGAAAGTCCAACTATGCTGATGATACCCTAGTGTACCTTGCGACAAACGGTCCCTCCCTCTTCTCTTTTAGAACACTTGATTTGGAAGTTGAGATTCTCTGGGTTATGGGTTTTTGGATGAAATCTGTTTTGTCCCCTTGTACCCGCGGTTATTCTCCAATATATCCATGTTTCACTCTTGGTAGGATTTCAATCCAACTATTGGGGTTTAGGTCTACTTAATCCTTAGGCCACTTCCACACTTGAGTTGAGATCAGGTGATCAGTGCAATCAGGGTTTGGGTCCAGTGAAATAACTGAACATTTTGCGTAAGAGTTTTCAGTCAGCGTTTGTCCGTGTCTCACTTTTCACACGATTTTCCAATGCAATTTTTACGCGCAGGTAATGCGCGTGAAAGGACTGAGGTCTATCTTTTCTGTGGCGATTGATGCGTGAAAAACGCATTGGATTGCAGTGTCTCAGAGTACGATGCGTTTTTGATGCATCTACATGACTTGTATGGCCTCGTTTTTCACATGCGTGACTTGCAAAGTAGAGATGCTGAGATTTAAACGCGGCGTATAAAAAAACTGTGGTTGTGAAAAAAAAATTGCAAGTTTAAAAAATCGCCTTGATTACAATGGGTCAGAGTGCAATGCAAGTCGCCACGTAAAAAAAGCACGCGTGTGAAAAACGCAAGTGTGGACGGCCTAAGACTTTAAATTTAGATCCGCTGATCGCCCAAAATGAAAAACAACTTTGTTAGTGCAGCATTACACTGTCCCTTCTGTGTAGGATATAATCATTTTTAAATGATTTATTTCTCTCTAAATTTGCCATTTTAAATATGTAGAATTCATTATTGCCATCTAATTGTCTTATTGTGTAGTTCTTATTATAAAATGCAGGGACAGACCCATCTCCTCCCGGGAGTTAGCTACCTTCAAGCCAGCGGTAATGTTCCCTCTCAAAATACTTTTTTTTGCATTTACCGTATATACTCGTGTATAAGCCGAGTTTTCAGCACAAAAAAGGTGTGAAAACGTCCCTGGCTTAGAGTCAATACTACCAAAAATTAAGAGAACCGCATGCAAAATAACCCCCCTAAACTAAAATATATTTTCATAAACTGCCATTAGAGAGCAATTGCCTATATCCCATCATGGTCCTCTTACATGCCTGTAAAGCTAAGCAATGAGGCCTAAAGCTGATGCAAACGACTGTGGAAATGTCCAAGGAAGCATTTAGCAGATAAGCTGTCCACTCTATTCATGAGTGGGAGCACAGCCCACACCCCCCAGTGCAGGGACGACAGACTGATAATGATGTTGAGGCTGTTAATGATGTGCTTCCTGGTGGGTGGCCACGCCCCCCTGCAAGCTGTGTGTGCAGTGGTGTGGTGTTTAGGAGAGATACAGCAAGCTCCAGGCCGCCCATGTCACAGCAGAACATGGACCATTCATGTGTAGTGATGTCTGTGTCTCTCACCTGTATATTAGGAGGATGCAGCATGTCAGCAAGGCTTACTATACCATTACCACAGACATGAGAAGGGGGGAGGAGAGGGGAGGGGAAAGGGGGGGGTGACATCAATGCCTCTTGACAATGTGACCAGCCTATTAAATGATAAAAAAATAGATGATTTAACTGAATAAAGGTAGAAATAACTAGATAAAGGCTGGGATGGGATCCATGTGAAGTGCTTCCAACAGGTAGGGTGACAGGACAAGTTACACAGACCTGATGACAGGTGTCCTTAAAATGGACAAAACAAATAATAAACTATATAACTCACCCTCTGGTGGCCCCGAATGGCAGCGCTACTCCCCCGATGTCATCGCGGCTCCTCTTCTGGCTTCACGGCTGCTATTCTTGCTTCAGCGTTGCTGGGCGCCGACGACTCTCGCGGTCGGCGCCTAGTATGAGTCAGCCGCGGCGCATCTATTACTAGGCGTGCCCGGGAAAGAAGAACAATTATTCTGGGCTGGGGGCGGTATACTACTGGGGCCAGTCTGTATACTTCTGGGGGCAGTGCTTATACTTCTGGGGGCAGGATGTATACTTCTGGGGGCAGTGCTGTATACTAACTGGGGGCAGGTTGCTGTATACTTACTGGGGGCAGTGCTGTATTACTGGGGTGCCAGTGTGATACTACTGGGGCAGTGCTGTATACACTGGGGGGCAGTGTTTGTATACTAATGGGGCAGTGTTTGTATACTACGGGGGCAGTGTTGTATACTACTGGGGCAGTGCTGTATTACTACTGGGGGCAGGCTGTTAGACTACTGGGGCAGTGCTGTATCTACTGGGGGCAGTGCTGTATATTATGGGGGCTGGTTGGCTATATACTGGGGGGGTCGTGTGAACAAGCATTCCCACCTCGGCTTATACTCGAGTCAATAGGTTTTCCCAGTTTGTGGTTTAAAATTCGGGTCTCGGCTCTACTCGAGTATATCGGTAGGACAGTTTTTTCCCCACACAGCATCATATTCAGCTTCCATTCACTCCTTTGTACTTCTACTATTCAAATTGATATAGGACTGGTTGAGCTGTCATTAAGTGGGTACAGTACCTTTGATATTTGAACTTTATTTATGCCAGGGAGTGTTGTTTGTTGCCCCTGTGTCCAGATTTCGGCGGTCTTTAATTGTTTTTAACATTGCCCCATGTATTGTATATCTAATTATGTAACCAAAAAATATTTTGTTCCATGTATACACATCGAACTTTTCTTTTCTTGTTATAGTCATCCTTTAATAACTTACATTTTTTTGTTATTGTAGCAGCAAGATTGTAAATAAGGAACGTATTGTAGCCTGCTTTATAAGTGCTGCTTGGGAAGATACAGCATTTGCTGGTATATTAATGAGACATTTAACAGCTTTAAATTTTTCAACCATTTATTACATAGCTGGGATTGGCTGTATATCAGAGCTGATTTTTCCTCATTATCTTTTGATTCTTTCTTAATGTTTCTTTTTAGAATTTACCCACCTTTCTGAGGATACCCCCCCCCCCCCCCCCCCCCCATCTGTTGGTGGAAAGGCTTTTAAACTTGTCTTTTGAATACAATTATTAGATAAAGTTTATCCTTTGTGATGGACTATATTTTGGTTGTTGCTGTACAAGTAAATCGATGCTACAAGGTAAGTAGAGATGGTTCTAAAACTCAAGTTATATTCAAAATGAAAAGTGGGAATACAAAAATTGTATGTAAATATGTACAAACAAATAAAGAATACAGAGCAATAAAATGGTTCAATGAACACTAGGAAAAATCGATTTTACAATCTGGAAAAGAATGGTCACAGATTATAAAAAAAAAAACAGAAGCTGTGACTCCATTGTAAAAAACATCATAGAAAAACTGTGTTCATATATGGTTAAATGATAAAAAGCTGTATTGGCATTGCTTAGAGGGCATTTTATAAACAAATCCAAACCACCTTTATTCTGCCAAGTTGGTGTCATTTAGGTCTATTAGGACTATTCTCTTTCGATTGTGCCCTGATCGTTGGGCTAGGAGAACATCTGCCATGATGTCTAACAGGACTGCATATAGAGGGGTGGAGAAAGAAAAAACCAGCTTCCTTATTCTCTCTCACTTAAAGCAGTAAATTTGGTAAATTTTTTTGAGAAAATATGCGTATAGTGATGTGACTTAAGCACTGGTTGAGATGGTTTAAGCTATGTGAGCAGAGCCAGATTCCATGTTCTGTGTTGCGCCTGCGACCATAAAATGTTGAAAACCACAGCCAGTAGATGGGGTTTCTTGGTTGGATTAATCAAAAGCCTTAAGATGTCTAATACTAAAACAAAACCCAGCCTTTAATGTCAGTTGTGGCTATATAATAGTTGATGTGGCGCACGGGATCCAATGTCATACTAGCTGGTTTGTAAGCATGCACATAATTCTAGGACTTTTGAAGTATTATTCTATTGGGTGAGGGGGAGGGTCTCAATTGATGGTTGAAATACCCCAAAGGAGACAGGGAGAACATGGAAGTTGGGATGCAAAAGAGAAAAGCTCAGAGAACAGAGAAAGCCATGTGGGGGTGATAAAACATAGTGGTGAGTGATGCTAAAGAGGTGCTCCCCTATGGCAAAGTGCAGCATTTGATAAAAGGTGAACCAGGTCAAAGTCTGGAAACCTCCTTACTACCCGCACCGCCACAGACTTTGAGTTAATTTTGTTGGCATAAGGGAACCCACAATGCATTTAGCTTGCCTCTAAGCTTGGTTTTAGGAGAGGAACCTGCACTTTCCTCACTTAAAGATGGCTAGATGGTACGCCAAAACACATTATGAGTATCTGTAGTACAATAAAAGATACTCAATCAAATATGTAGCAGCGGCCGCTCTATTCCCAGCTGAAGTTCTAAGTGGCTCTCTATAAAGTATCTTCTATAAAAATGCTCCACTGCCTATAAGTTCATGTTTTAAAAGACATCTACATCAGATTTCGCTGGTACTTACTGCCAAATATTTACTGGGTCAATGCATGTCTAGAACAGGTTTTCGGAACTGGAGGGACTGCAGGACGTGCCTAAAAATGAAGCCCCACCCCCCCTCTCACTCTCTGAAGTTTCTAAACCTGTCCCCTAAAACTATAAAAGCATAAGCCAAGTAAGTTTTGGGCAGTATACAATCAGAAATTAAAAGGTCCTTTCATATTTATTTATTGCTTATATATGCATTTTGTGAATAATGCCATTGTAATGACATTGCTTATTAATGTGTGTTGTAACACTGTGTTATGAAAAATTCGATTATTGGATTAAGGCCCACAAACTTCAACAATGATGCCTTTCGATCACATGTAAGGGTAAAAAGGTTGGGGTAGGGTAACCTTAGATGCCGCTCCTGATGACTAGGTGTCAATAGAAGCTACATTTTCAGCAGATGCAACCAGGAGTGGATTTTGATTAGAGATGAGCGACCCAAACTTTCCTTTCGTGTGTTCCCCGCACAACCTAGACATATTACGGGAATTGGCTTACGAACAGCCAATTAGCAAAGTACTGTTTTGTCCCGAAAAAACGAGAGGGAACGTTGGGGTCCCCTAACTTATGATGACTTTGGACATAGTTCATGGCCTCTGGAACATTTCTCTTCTTCATCCCCATAAAACCCCTGTTAAGTACACCCCTTCACTTTATTACAAGAAAGAGCTATGACTATGTAATGTTCACTGGCAATGGACACCTCTTTAGCCTGTGATTAGTATATAACCCTATTTCTATTTAAACTTGAACATAACTTTGTGCACCTTTTGTTATAGAATGGCAGTTAATTTCTATCCATCTACAGTTAAAAAAAGTATACAAAGCACATACGGACAGTTTCGACGTACATACAAATCAAACTAAGAACGACCCTCCGGACCCTATCTGATGTAACCCGGGGACTGCCTTGTATTTATATTGAATTTCAGCATTGCCCCATCCTTTGTTTCTCACAGGGAGATCAAGAGGACACTGGCAGCAATTTCTATAGTAACATGTTGTTTCACCATGTCCCCCAAACGTGTTGTGGACTTTCTAAATACTGCTGTGCTGTTTTCAGAGAATGTGTATTTTTTGACTAATAAAATAATTTAAATTGTATGGTTGAAAACAATCAATTTAAATCCTTGGGCCCTCTTTTATGTCCCATGCAGACACAGTTGCTATATAAAGCAGTAGTGCTGACCAGCCAGACAGCTGCCAAATATCTGATTCCCAGAGTCGTCCAGGAACCAGTCATACTTTTTAACACGCTTGCAATTCACAACGAAAATGAATTCTAGTAAAAAAACTAGCCAGAGGTGACGCATGTGGCCTGTAAACAAATGTATTAGGTTTTAGCCCTTCCTTAAAAAAAAGGTCATGAATTCAATGAAAATCGTAACCCAATTTCTACCAAATTCCCTTTATTCTTATGTGCTTGTCTTTTCCCTCTGAAAAGAATGTGTATTTAGTGACCATACCGTTTAGAACTTCCCCATTGGTTGTTTGTGTCTTTAATGTTCAAATTCCACATCATATTTGAGTAATGTTAAATAATCACAAAGTTTTGATTTGGTTAAACATCCTGTAGACTGATTCCTATAGAATGGTTCCTGAATCTACTATTTATTTAAAGTTCATTCATTGGATGGCTCATCTATCATCTTGATGTGCTTTTATGTTCACCTATATTTATCTTGGTAAGTATATAGCTTATGATCTTTTATAGAAAGTTTTTTTTCCACATATATGGTTTCTACATTTTATGTCAATGCTGGATGAGCAAGTTGTCTCATGGAGGCATATAACATAAGTGCAATGTATTCAGTTGGCAAATGACTAACATTAGCAGATATTTATTTGTATGCAGGAATTTGACGTAAGAGTAAAGCTACATGGCTTGTTCAGTGCCTTGAACAGGCATGTTTCAATGCAGAAATAAAGAAGTCCTGTCCCCAGAAGCAATATGGGTCCTGAATAGGTCCATATATCTACTCACGGACCACTGCTACATGGTTTCAAGCATAAGCTGTCAAAAGATTAGAATATCAGCAAAAAGTATTTTTATCAGTAATCAATTCAAAAAGTGAAACTGCCATACAGTATTATATCAAATCCTTACAACCGTGAAACTTTTCAAGTATTTGTTAATGTTGATGATTTAGCTTACAGACCAAGGAAAACCAAAAGTCATTGGGGGAGATTTATTAGAAGGTCTGAGAGGCAGAACTGTTTTGGCTGCAATAGCAACTAGAACCGTTCTGCTCTCAGACCACATTTGATAAAATCTGCCCCTTATATCAGAATTTAGAATAATTGAACCCAAAACACTTTTTCAAAAGCTTCCTAAGTGTTTTTTTAAAAGTCCTTAGGGTGGTTTCACATTGCCATTTTTTTCACATCAGCGATTTTACGAAAAAAAACACCAAATTTTGGATGTGTCCATAGACCCAAAATGAGGTGCAGTGAAAAAATTTACGGAACCGGAAAAATTACTGAACCATGATTCCCATGGGCTTTTTCACATTTCAGTTTTTTTCCACGGATCCACTGTTGTCAGTGCGCACACAAAAAGGAACCGGTTCTATAAACTGATCAATGAAGTGAACAAGCCCATTAAAAAGAATGGTCAGTAAGGCATCGGTGAAAGGCTGAAGCCAGCAGAAGAAAACCCAATCTGATGTTGTCCCTATGCCATTGAGTTCAGTGAAAAATCACTGAATTTGAGAAAAAAAAACATCAATGGGAAATACGCCACAAGGCAGTCATTGGCAAAATGCACAAGGAGGTAAGGGACCAAAGATCATTGTTAAAGAAGCTGGCTGTCACTGAGTACAGTATCATAGCGTATTAATGGAAGGTTATGTAAGGAAAAAAAATGTGGTAGAAAAGGTGCACAACAAGTGGGATAACTGCAGGCCTTGTTAAGAAAAGGACATCAAATGTGAGGGGGATTCATAAGGAGTGGAATGATGCTGGAGCAGTACTTCAAGAGCCACAACACAGTCAGATCAGAAACGGGCGCATTTAATGG
This sequence comes from Engystomops pustulosus, assembly GCA_019512145.1. Classification (NCBI taxonomy): domain Eukaryota; kingdom Metazoa; phylum Chordata; class Amphibia; order Anura; family Leptodactylidae; genus Engystomops; species Engystomops pustulosus. The sequence continues at coordinate 167,732,582 of CM033643.1, read as the reverse complement.
GTTAAGACAATCTGACCAATTACACAAATCAGAAGCATCTTACCTGGGGCAAGAGAAAAAAGAACTGGACGTTGCTCCGTGGTCCAAGGTGTGTTTTCAGAATCAAAGTCCCAGAGTCGTGGAGGAAGAAGAGCGTAAAGGCACAATTGAGCTGCCTTGACATCTGTTTAAGTTCCCCAATCGGTGATGGTTGGGGAGCCATGTAGTCTGTCCACAAAGTTTATCCCAAACATAGGCAGCACAGCCATTCTACCAAGACATTTCTAGAGCACTGCAGCTTCCTTCTGCGACCGCTTTTTGGAGATGAATTTATTCTCCAACAGAAAATTGGGCACATGTCCTTACTGACAAAAGTACCATACCTGGTTTAGTTAACCACCGTATCACTGTGTTTGATTGGCCAGCAAACTTTCCTTAACCCCATATGAATCTATAGGGTATATCGTCAAGAGGAAGATTAGAGACCCCAGGACCCAGCAATACGACGAAACTGAAGGATCTATCAAGCAACCCTTCCATAAAACATCCGGCAGTGCCCATCTCCTGATTCTCCATGCCAGGTTGCAGTTTTAGCAGTCATTTCATGCAGTAAGGAGCTCGAGCCTCAAACCAAGTATTGATTGAGTTTACTGTATGTACTTTTCATTGGTTCACATTATGTGTCAATAAATTTTAAACATTTGGTCTTATATAAGATTATAATTTTGTGAGAAATGGGGCACATTTACTTCCCCGATCCTGCATGACCTGATCTGGACTGTCCGACAAGGTGACCCTTGCCACCATTCATGAAGATCGTGCACCGAATCCTGCATGTGTCCCTTTCCCCCCCGATCAGGTTCCACCAGACTTCACCTTCTTCTTTCTCGGTGTATGTAAGTGCCATGGCTTGCAAACACAATTTTTAAGTTAAATCCGGCGGTTGTCCGAATCCGTGGATCAGTCGAATGGCCCGCCCCATGATTTGTTGTTGCATGAAAGCCAGCGGGCAAAATCCGATCGCGTGCCCGCCCAAAAAACCCCTTGTAAATCCTTGTCCCAGTGGCCAAACGAAATAGTCGGGATGTACGAAGAAAGGAGTCCCGTATGAGCCCCAATGACTTTTGGGTTTTCCTTGGCTGTAAGCCATAATCATCAAACATTAACATAAATAAACACTAGAAAAAGTTACTTGTTGTAATGACACTTAAATATGAGTTTACTTTAGAATCCGAATACTGCAAGAAAATTCTTTTGCTGTGATATTTCTAATTACTGAGAACCACTTTTTATTTAAAGGGAAGGGACAGTAGGAATGCATAATTCTGACTATTTAACTGCTTGGAAACTTATGACTTGATTCTGCTTTTGTAGTGAAGTTTCAAGACATACATGTGGCATGGACTATCAACCTTGTTCATGCGTTCATCTGGAGTTGGGAGGCAGTAGAGGAATGATCTGCATTCACTGGAAAAGGCCTCTTCAGCTTCAACAGGCTTATCTTATAATGATCCGGTTGTCTGATGGCCCTGGTTTCATCAAATTACTTGCCAGAGTGGTCCGCTGGGTAATTTAGGTGCCATTTCTGTTTATGGTATGTATCTATTTGCCCTGTGTTTGTGCCCTTGGGCAATAGAATTGTACAGGAATACAGACAGAATGAGTGGAAACCAGAAAAAGGTAAAAAAGATTCGGTGTCTGCTGGCTACGCGACAGTAGAAACATATGAGGTACCGTCATATGAGAAAGTTTGTGCCCACCTCTATTAATCTAATTATTTCGTTATCAAATTTGTCTTTTTGAACAGCATTGCAGTTGCGGATATACTAATAACTGATGGACACAGCATATTTCAGGATTGAAATGAGGTTTAGTGTACTTACAGAAAATGTATGACATTAAAAATTTTTTTTGACAGGTGAAAAAGTATGGGTACCCTTATCATGTGCTTGATTGGATACTCCTAGCTACTTTTTAATGACTTACTCCAGCCTTAGTGGGGGGACAGCATTCCCACTGTACTGCTATTGTTAAACCTATGCAGGGAAAGTGTCAGCAATCTTACAGAAACCTCCTATAAAACTTTCTTTTTCTTAAAAAACTGTAGAGATGTAAAATGTATTACCCTTAAGAAAAAACTGAACCGGTGTGATAACTGTATTATGCTTTTGCTGACGACTTGCTAGCTGTATTGTGTCCAAAGGGCCCTTTGAGAATGCTGGTGGAAAATGAAAAGGGGAAAGGAATGAGGCTATATTTCCAGCATTAATATATGCCTGTAAGTAGGTAACATATGTGTTCATCACATGCCAACGGAGACAGTGAATGAACGGTGCGTGAAATGCAGACTGGGAAATGGTATTTTACAATGATATTGTCTAAAACATTCAGTAACTTGATAAGATGAGGTCACACCTATGTATCGGTTTGCTTGTTTCCATTACCTTTTCACAATATGGTCAGTAAAGATTTAGGACCTCAGCCACACATCTGATAGTAGTTCTATGTGTACAGAGCTAGGTTTCATACGTAAGCTTGCACATGTTATGTATTACATGATACAGTAAAATTTGTAGTGTATGGGTTTCATGACAAAACTCTACACACATGCGGAACATGTCACTTATTTGCTGTGGATCATGGTGCAAAGGTTGAGGTTCACCTCTTGCAACAGCAATATAACAGGATTATATGCGCAGAGGTGCAGCTGGTTTTTGAGGGATGCATATTGGGACTCTTGCGTAGGGGCAATCCTGCAGCCTCTATGCAAATGTGGTCAGACAACCGTTACCATGTAGGGCTTATGCTGGGTTCACATCACCAATTGGCTGCTGCCGCTGAACCTGTGATTGTCAATGTTTTAATATTGATAGTGACCTCTCTGGGTTCTGATGAGGAACGTAGCGGGGGGTGTGGGGAGCGAGCAATAGCATCGCTCCCCATAGCCGCCCATGCCTCTGTAAGCGCATATGTGCTCAGGCGAAGGGGTGAAATGAAAGCTACGTTCTTTCCATTCTGCTTTTTTATGCGTACATTAGGTATAGTGGTCAGATGGAGGCAACAACTTATGCCTCCAAAACTTCCACTATGTCAGTGGATACACTAAGATATACATCTGGTGCTTTTCCAATGTATTACCTTAGCATTTTACCAAAAACTAGCTGTGTGTGAACCCAGCCTTACTCTGCAGGTGGCTGATGTCCTATAGGCAATTAACGGATACCTCTTTACACCAAACTCTGCACATCTTTTTATAGGATGATGCCACACTTATTTCAAGCATTTTTTTTTTTATTATAGCCTCCACAATTCCAAGCAATACAGTCTATCTCCATCAGCGCAAACTTGTCCAGTACAGATTTAGAAATTAATATTGATGTATTTTCATTGTATTGGTTATCGATAGGATTTCAATTTTTTTATTTTAACTTGAAAGCTGCCATGGTATGGCTTGTGGGGTATGGTGATTTGAAAATACAATTAGAAGAGTAAATCAGAGTTCAAAAGGTAAAGTTTCCTTTAAGAATTTAAATATCCACCAAAGGGTGGTAAGTCAGCCCACCAAAGCAGTGCTGTATACTACTGGGGGCAGGCTGTATACTACTGGGGGCAGTGCTGTATACTACTGGGGGCAGTGCTGTATACTACTGGGGACTGGCTGTATACTACTGGGGGCAGGCTGTATACATACTGGGGGGGTCTGTGACTAATGCATTTCCCACCCTCGGCTTATACTCGAATAATATACAGCACTGCCCCCAGTAGATACAGCACTGCCCCAGTAGTCTAACAGCCTGCCCCCAGTAGTAATACAGCACTGCCCCAGTAGTATACAACACTGCCCCCGTAGTATACAAACACTGCCCCATTAGTATACAAACACTGCCCCCCAGTGTATACAGCACTGCCCCAGTAGTATCACACTGGCACCCCAGTAATACAGCACTGCCCCCAGTAAGTATACAGCAACCTGCCCCCAGTTAGTATACAGCACTGCCCCCAGAAGTATACATCCTGCCCCCAGAAGTATAAGCACTGCCCCCAGAAGTATACAGACTGGCCCCAGTAGTATACCGCCCCCAGCCCAGAATAATTGTTCTTCTTTCCCGGGCACGCCTAGTAATAGATGCGCCGCGGCTGACTCATACTAGGCGCCGACCGCGAGAGTCGTCGGCGCCCAGCAACGCTGAAGCAAGAATAGCAGCCGTGAAGCCAGAAGAGGAGCCGCGATGACATCGGGGGAGTAGCGCTGCCATTCGGGGCCACCAGAGGGTGAGTTATATAGTTTATTATTTGTTTTGTCCATTTTAAGGACACCTGTCATCAGGTCTGTGTAACTTGTCCTGTCACCCTACCTGTTGGAAGCACTTCACATGGATCCCATCCCAGCCTTTATCTAGTTATTTCTACCTTTATTCAGTTAAATCATCTATTTTTTTATCATTTAATAGGCTGGTCACATTGTCAAGAGGCATTGATGTCACCCCCCCCTTTCCCCTCCCCTCTCCTCCCCCCTTCTCATGTCTGTGGTAATGGTATAGTAAGCCTTGCTGACATGCTGCATCCTCCTAATATACAGGTGAGAGACACAGACATCACTACACATGAATGGTCCATGTTCTGCTGTGACATGGGCGGCCTGGAGCTTGCTGTATCTCTCCTAAACACCACACCACTGCACACACAGCTTGCAGGGGGGCGTGGCCACCCACCAGGAAGCACATCATTAACAGCCTCAACATCATTATCAGTCTGTCGTCCCTGCACTGGGGGGTGTGGGCTGTGCTCCCACTCATGAATAGAGTGGACAGCTTATCTGCTAAATGCTTCCTTGGACATTTCCACAGTCGTTTGCATCAGCTTTAGGCCTCATTGCTTAGCTTTACAGGCATGTAAGAGGACCATGATGGGATATAGGCAATTGCTCTCTAATGGCAGTTTATGAAAATATATTTTAGTTTAGGGGGGTTATTTTGCATGCGGTTCTCTTAATTTTTGGTAGTATTGACTCTAAGCCAGGGACGTTTTCACACCTTTTTTGTGCTGAAAACTCGGCTTATACACGAGTATATACGGTAAATGCAAAAAAAAGTATTTTGAGAGGGAACATTACCGCTGGCTTGAAGGTAGCTAACTCCCGGGAGGAGATGGGTCTGTCCCTGCATTTTATAATAAGAACTACACAATAAGACAATTAGATGGCAATAATGAATTCTACATATTTAAAATGGCAAATTTAGAGAGAAATAAATCATTTAAAAATGATTATATCCTACACAGAAGGGACAGTGTAATGCTGCACTAACAAAGTTGTTTTTCATTTTGGGCGATCAGCGGATCTAAATTTAAAGTCTTAGGCCGTCCACACTTGCGTTTTTCACACGCGTGCTTTTTTTACGTGGCGACTTGCATTGCACTCTGACCCATTGTAATCAAGGCGATTTTTTAAACTTGCAATTTTTTTTTCACAACCACAGTTTTTTTATACGCCGCGTTTAAATCTCAGCATCTCTACTTTGCAAGTCACGCATGTGAAAAACGAGGCCATACAAGTCATGTAGATGCATCAAAAACGCATCGTACTCTGAGACACTGCAATCCAATGCGTTTTTCACGCATCAATCGCCACAGAAAAGATAGACCTCAGTCCTTTCACGCGCATTACCTGCGCGTAAAAATTGCATTGGAAAATCGTGTGAAAAGTGAGACACGGACAAACGCTGACTGAAAACTCTTACGCAAAATGTTCAGTTATTTCACTGGACCCAAACCCTGATTGCACTGATCACCTGATCTCAACTCAAGTGTGGAAGTGGCCTAAGGATTAAGTAGACCTAAACCCCAATAGTTGGATTGAAATCCTACCAAGAGTGAAACATGGATATATTGGAGAATAACCGCGGGTACAAGGGGACAAAACAGATTTCATCCAAAAACCCATAACCCAGAGAATCTCAACTTCCAAATCAAGTGTTCTAAAAGAGAAGAGGGAGGGACCGTTTGTCGCAAGGTACACTAGGGTATCATCAGCATAGTTGGACTTTCAAAGATAGAACCCCTTTCAAATTCATTTCAGCAGGGTAGCCTCTCAAATAGCTAAAGTTAGTGGTTTCAATGGCCAAGCGAAAAAGGGGCGACATGGGCAACCTCCGAGTCCCTCTTTCTAAGGGAAAGGGATTCAAAGATATTTGATTTGTTCGCACCATGAAGAAAACATTAGCAATAAATCCAATCCTGAAAGTGAGGTCTCGTATGCAACATAGTCTTCCACGCAACGGAATCACAGTGTTCTGGGATAGAATAAATCCAGATCTCTGTCCTGAGCTGCTGCCTATTAAAATACAACCTCTGAATATTTATATCTGTCCCCTTATCCAGGCATGAACACGGTCTGATCTGGGTAGACAAGAAATACGCTAACTTTTTAACAGGTTTTTCTCACTAAGAAAAGTAGTGCTAGACCCCCAATTTCCGGCAGCTCCACATAGATTAATGTAGGCAGAATTGTCATGCAAAGTGGCCTGATCCAGAGCAACGAGGGTCTGACAGAACTGAGACCCCACTGTCAGCATTTAGGCCCTATCCTGTGGATAGGGCCTAACTTTTCTTTGTGGGAAAACCCCTTTAGCTAGGTACCAAACTTTTAGCCATGATTTTCAAATTCCATTAAGGAGAGAGATGGGTGCTATGAGTCAGGAGAGGAAGGACATAATCAGGCCTGACACAAGATTTCCAAGAAGACCCTCCTCCCCCACTCGCCTCAAATATCTTTCATCAACCACTTGGACAGGGGCTGTACACTTGGAGATAACCGATCAGACTAAAAGTCATGAAACACGCCATTAATCTCAGCCAGGGTCAGTACGAAACCCCCATCAGATACCGCTTCAGTGGCAAGAATTCTCCTTTGCTCCTTTGCCAATGCAGCATCTCATGCTACGCACTAACAACTGCCCCCTAAGAGAACATCCCAGGTTTAGCCAAATATCCTCACTGCTTCCTGAACCTCTCCCCTAATAACTTGTTCTTTAGCAGCGTGTACTTATGTGAACAGGAACCCCCCTTCCATAAAATTGTCCCTAACTAGCTTATAACCCACATTTTAAAGCTTAAAAATGCATAGTTTTACAAATCCCCAGACAATGAAGTTGAGCCTTCCCCTGAAAAGCATGGTGTACCAAGAGCATGTGCTACTCATGCAAGGCAGCGAGTGTCATTTCTGCTGCAGTCCCTCCTCCCCCTCTCTTGGGCTGACAATCAATCCTCTGCTCACAGAAGTAAATCCTGATGGTAGATGCCTCCTGTCTTGCCTTTGCCCAATCTGTAATGTAATACCTGGAACCTAACATTTTAAAAAAATTATTTAGTATATATAAAATTAACTGCATAGCCATTAGTAATGCGTGGAGTAGCCATACTCCATGCCGGCCAGGCACTACATGCCCCAGTAGCCTCTGCAGTTAATTTACATATTACTAAAATAAGTTTTAACACAGTTAGGTCAGTTCCAGGTTTAGTAAATTATAGATTAGGCAGGGGCAGGCAGGAGGAATCTACAATCAGATGTACTCAAGAGTAGAACTCCTCATGATAGGTTGCCTTGAAATGATTTATTTAATAATTTATTTTTTGGAGCCCATGGTGGGACCAGGAAACAGTTGAAACCATAATATCTTCCGCTGTCTATTACATCCACAGTTACCAGTTAACATACATAAAGTAAACATGAGAGAACCAAAATGCCATCACACACCAGGACAATTTCTACGTAACTTAGAACATGCCAATGTTTAGAGAGGAGATTACCAATAGCCATGTGTTTGCTTACCTTTTTTTTTTTAATATAAAAATTAACTAGATGGTTTGGGACATTTTGCTAACATACTCGCTCAGGCCACAAAGCTCCAGGTTATAGCACGGCTATTACTGCAATGATAGAGGACAAATGTTATGTAAGACATGAAAGTCAATCGCTATCCTGAAAAATACGTACAGTGTCCCTTTTTTTCAGTTAAAACTGACTGATTTATTGTTGCCTCACCACACCACGACCATGCAATAGAGTGACCGCACAAAGGCATGATACAGTTTAGCCCCCCCTGATTTAAGTGTCACTCTTCTTCTTCAACTGTCCCAGTGGAACTTCTCTACTATCTTCTGCGCTGAGGTTCACCATTTGATCCATCCTCCCAGTACTTGTGTGCTGCCACTGTATTGGTTCTGTTGAGTAAATGGAAACTTGTTTAAAAAAAAACCCCTCATGAAAAAAAAATTATAAGGTTTTAGATTTTTTTTTTTTTCTTTTATATGTTGGCAGAAACTCTTGAATTTTTTTCCCATTGCTCGCTCATGTAGCGATTTAATTCGACCAATGCAAGGATCCACTGGCAATCTCCACTGCTACTATTCTAATAATAATGATATAGCATTACTGAATGAGATTTAGATTCACACAATGCATCAATGGAGTATCTGAACAATAGGTCAGAAGATAAAGTGGTATCATGGGGAAAACTGAATTGTGTTATGTTCTGTTTATAAGCTCAAGTATCCTCACTGTGGAAGGTTCCAGGGACAATGTGCCGCTGGAGTTCGGAGTGATCTACTAACCTCCATTTTCTTGCATGTGCAGAGTTTCTAGATTTGTTGGCGGCAGGGTTATCCACTACACGTACGTCTACGTTGTTTTATTGGATTTCAAACGCTTCTGGATGACAGTATAATAGGTACCTGATTGGGAGTGGCGTTTTGAATTGAGAATTTGCTTGAAGTAAAAAGAAACTACTACTCCGTTAATGAGGGACACTGTGTCTAGGCGGATCTTTGTGGATTTCTGTAGGTGCACTTATGGAGATTTTTTTAAAAACAAAGATTGAGGGCGCGTTCACACTTCCGCTATCATCGCGTTCATTACCACAAAGTAATAAATTGGGGCTAGCACACAGTGGGCGGGGCTCGGGCCGATCGCATATGCGTTTCCCGGGAAACGCATGCGATCGGGTTATTAATCGCATCTTTTCTCTGGAAACGCATATGCAGGTCAGCCCCAAACTTCCTCCCCCTGTGCAAACCAGCGTGAACGCGTCGGCTAGCGGAACGTGTGAACGCGACTAATGCCCCTTCCACACTTGCGTTTTTTCGCGCGTGCTTTTGACGTGCAGACTTGCATTACACTCTGACCCTTGGCATCATGGTCTTTTTCAGACTGCATTTTTTTTCACGCGTGCATGGTGTGTGCTGTTGTTTAAGCACGTTTCAATCTCGGCATGCTCTAACTTTTTGCAACTCATGCGTGTGAAAAACGCACCATACAAGTCCTCTGGAGATGCATCAAAACGCTTGCACAACAAACAAATCTGGAGGGCAAAAACGTTCACACGTTGCGCTTTGGTTTTCGTTTTCATTGCGTTTTAAAACGCTTACAACACTGAGATAGGTGGATTTGCCCTAATTACATTCCTGGTAACTTTTGTGTTTTACAAAACGCATGCTTAACATAGCGTAAAATTTAAATAGTGATGTAATTAGGCAATCATCCTCTCCTCATCTGGTTACTGCATTTTAAAACGCAATGAACGCAACCAAAGCAACAACGTTTGAACGCGTCCTGATACCATTCAATGCAAATGCGTTTTTCATTCACCATCACTTGCCATAGAAAATAGAGCTCGTCCAGAGGTCTTTCACATGCATTACCGGCGCTGAAACGCATTGAAATTGCATTGAACATGCGTGTGAAAAACAACACTGAACAAACTCTGACTGAAAAACTGATTGAACTCCGAAGCAAAATGTCGTTTTTCCTGACCAAACCTGATGCACCCTGTTCAACTCGACATGATCTGCAACCAAGTGTGGAAGGGGCCTAAGAGAGGTAAGGATAAATGCAGGCAGGTGGGGGTAACAAATATTGTGTGGAACTCCAGAGTCTCAGGCGCGGTCACACGTTGCGTTTCATTGCGTTTGAAACGTATATACAACAGCTGATGTGAGTTAATTTGCCTATACATTACGGTTTACGTTTGTAAACGCAATGTAACACATGTGTTTAACAAACACATGTGTTAACCGCCTTGTTAACGGATGTGTTAACATCGGTGTTTACATGCCGTTTTGTACATGGAAACGTTACATTGATGTAATTAGGCAAATCACCTCTCCTCATCTTTGTATATGCGTTCAAACTCAATTAACACGCATGTCAAAAACGCACGGGTGAATGCGCGCCTCAAGATTGTGATGGAAGCACAGAAACAGCTAAACTATCAGTTCTAGCAAGGCTGACAATAAAACAAATTTTTCTTCCTGAAAACAAAGCATATTATGCGGATGGGGAGTAAGATGGGAATGTTTCGGCGATGAGGCACCAGGCTCAGAAGGAAAAATACATTGTCATGGAATGCGAATCAGAGGGCAGCTAATTGACAATCACTGGGTATTCTAGGAGTATTATTTGAGACTTTTAAAACCCAACTCGATTTTTCTAGTAAATTATTCTACCCCAAGTGGAGGACGTTCTGAGCATTAAAATAGCAATTGCTAGGCTAGCTTATGGTGGCAAGGGATGCTGAGAGGCCTACAGATTGGAAAGAGTTAGGCCCGTTCCACACTGCCGAGAACGCACGGCCCGAACGCTGCAACCTGGAGGGTAACTGACACTCTGAGTTACTCCCCCCGCTGTGCAGCGTTCGGGCCGTGCGTTCCCGGCATCTTGCGTTCGGTGTGATGCGAGTTCATCGCAGCACACTCGCAAGTGGGGAACGGGCCTATGAATACAGCGGTTTACTCTGTTTCTGCAATAGGGGAACTTTGAGTGTAATTGCCTTCCTTCCTGCTTGTCTTACAAGGTGTTCATAGTCTGCTTAAGGAGGGAAAGGATCATATAGACCGGTGTCCACTCTCTTTAACTCTAACAATAAAAATCCTATCGAAAGTGTTAGCTATCTGGCTGGGTGAGTAGTTGGGGTCAATATTATAAAACATAGGACCAAGCAGATTTATCCCATCCAAGTCCACGTCATTAACATTTGGAAACTCTACGTGAACCTGCAGCGACACGAAGGCGCGGAGCAGGATGCATTAGTCTCATTAGATTCTGTCAAGCTTTTAAGCAATTTTTGAATGGGAATAATTATGGGAACACTTATGCATTAAGGAAATGGAGTTTTTGTGCCCTGGTGAGTTTTGACCAGTTTGAATTTAGATAATTGGTCAAAACTGTCAAAAACGGATGCGTTTTTAAACGTAGCGCTTTGTAGACGGACCCCCCATACTGCTTAAAACGTGCCAAAGCCGCGTTCAAAACGCCACTTGACATCAGCCCTGCCCCATGTTATGAGCTTCTTCTCCCAGATTTTGTCGTTTAACAAATCAATGGGACAAAGTTGCCATTAACGGGCTACCACTTGGCATGTTTGCAAAGATGGGGGGATCCACCTTAGTGGATTTTTTTGACTTAACCTATCACCCTTTTTAAGTGTAATGTGTAGGAAAGGACCCTTACAGAATGGATATCCAGTTTCTGGGGAATTAATATGTTGGAAGGTAATGCATGGGTGGAGTCAGAGAGGTGTGGCAGTTTCTTACGCATTATATGAATCAATCATTGTTGAAGTCCTTCCACAATTGGTTGATGATTTAGTCTTCTTCGCTCAATTTTTTTAAAGTACCTACAATTTGGAATCTCGCGGCTCATTCTTCCCAAGACTATGTCCTTTCTCCTAAGGTAAGTGAGGCTGTAACCGCCTGAAATATGCAAGGGTTAATGCGATTTTGTATAGGGGAATTTTGGATTAGGTGGCAGGAGACCCAATGGTTAAAAGCCAAGGTGGAAATGGGAGGATAAAGTAGGGTCGATCAAGATGCAGGATTTGGGGAAGTGAAGTGAATGTACCCTGGAATGCCTTGCTATAAAGGAATGCATGTCATAGAAGAGCTCTGCCCGTGCTGGCTTAACCCCTTTGTTATATTCATGACATGAAAGGCAGAAATAAACTTTATCATAATATTATAACTTTATAAATATATATTTGCTTAACTAAGGACCATGGCAAAATTACATGTCTATGTATTTTGCCAGGTCCCTAAAAACAGAAATTCGCTTTAGATTTTCTGATATGATTTGCCCTTTGAACAACATGGATGGGTCTGCACATTTTTTGGCCTAATATGGTGTGGAAAACCTGCTACAATTAGAAGGCATGTTTAGACACTCCTGAAGTGAAGCACTGAATTTTCTGAAAGCATAACCATTACACTATTGGAGTCAATAGCAATTAATACATCCAAGAAAGACGGAGTAGAGAGCTGCATAATTTTTGTTACAAAAGGCAAATTTGTCAGGTATGTGAGATACAGGGTATTACATGACATTCATCAGAATAGTTGAATAAAATCATCCTACATTAATTCTCAGATGTCAGTTCTACTATATGTGAAATTCCTTTCTGACCCTTTACAGAAGACTTTCCAGTAGGCGCTGGGAATCCCATCCTGATAAGAAGGAAGCTGCTGGCTTTCAGAGGGATCATTTGCCGTTCTCTCATTGCCTCCTCCTCTTCCTCACTGGTCAGAACTGTTTGAGAATGTAATCATATTTTCAAGTCACAGTTCCTTGCTTCGAGACAAAATAAAATATTACTTCTAATTTTTCCGTAAAGGAACCTGTCACCAGAAGGCTGAATTTCACTGGTGACAGATCCAAAAGGCAACTGCATAGTACATCCATTATTTTACTTTCACAACTGAGCGCCCTCCGTTCGTGTATAATCCACTGATTAAGCTGACCTGCTCCCTTTGGATAATTACACAACGGAGGGCAAAGAAGTTCTCTCTCTTATCACAGTTACCCCTTAATAATTTTTGCCAAGGATGGGTAGCAACTAGCAATTTCATGAGTGCCTTCATGTATTAACTTGATTCTATGATTAGACTGTTTAGGATAAGGCCTAGAACACCCTACAATCAGTGCGCATAGAGATTTGGATTCCATCATTATGTTAACTCTACATCGAGATCTTACCGAAGAAGAGATCTGATGCAGTTTTTCTACTATCCAACCTCATTCCAAGTGTATCATCTTAGCTATCGTTAGTACATGATGGCAACCTTTGAGCTTGGTGTGTCAAAATTCGCCAAAAAACCGAGCAAAACTCGATGCTTCCTGTCACCTTTAGAAAAACCTAATTTTGTAATACATGTGCCCAGCAGCCTCCCCTTATTAAGAACCTGTGCTGGCAAGCAGGCCTCCTTCCCTAATAAAATACCCCAGCGGCCCTCCTTACTACAAAATAACCCCTAGCCGCCTCCTTTTTAACTACTACATACCCCTAGCTGCCTCCCTGACTCACAAAAAATACCCCTAGCTGCGCCCTTTAACTACAAAAAAATACCCCTATCTTCCTCCTTTACTACAAAAAATACCCTAGCTGCCTCCCTTTACGCAAAAATACCCCTAGCTGCCTCCCTTTACTACAAAAATACCCCTAGCCGCCTCCCTTTAAATATAATATAATAATAAACTTAAATATACTTACCCAGTGATGTCTTCTTCCTGTAGCTTTACTGCAGACAGGCGCGGCACCTCCAGTTTGCAACCGCGTTGCCCCCGGTCACGTGACGAAAGTGACCTGACCGTCAGTCCCCTCAGTCACGTGAGATCAGCGCCGCTTGCAGCCTGGGGAGCCGAGTGAGTTGCAGACGGTGGCGTCCCAACGCGGCGCCAGACGGAAGTCATGGGGCAGAAACACCGGGACGGGGCGGACAATTTACACATTGAGCACATTACAGAGGGAGGGGGGGTGGACCGTCGGGCTGTGGGCGGCCGCGTGTCACCAAAATGGCTGCACGCGTGTCATTAGGTTTCGCCATCACTGGTTTAGTACAATCAAATGCAAACTTATATTTCATTTATTTCAAATCATCGGGCCGCGGCTACCTGCGCATGGAGTAGCCATGCTGTGGACCTGGGCAATGGCTCTCGCCCCCTGTAGCCATTGCATCCCATCCCGCCCTCACAAGGATTCAAATTTAAAGGAACTACCATTCAATGGTAAGGTGTAAGCTGTAACACCGAGCACCAGCTCAGGGTGACTGGTGCCGTGCTTAGTTTCGTTAGTGTTAAACCCGCGGTAATCGCGTTTTAACACATCTTTTTTAAACTTTATAGCAGAATCTGCTTCGGCGCTGCGCGCGACCGTGCGCACGCAGTGCCGAAGCATTTCTGCTATACAGTTTAAAAAGTGTTTAAACCGCGTTACCCCACCGCTGTTTTAACACTAAGCAACTAATCACGGCACCAGCTCCCCTGACTGGTGCTCGTTGTTTACCGCTTAACACCTCCATTTGAATGGTAGGTTCCTTAAGTTAGGTGGCGAGGCGGGGACGTGCAAACGCCCAGCCCGCCACTATTTGCTCAATAAAATATATGGTTTTGCTTAGAATTTTACTAAACTCTTAGATAAAGCCAAGGTGTAGTATGGGGAAGAGGCAGGTAGTAGGGACCTAACATCGGATCCCCTTCTTAATCCCTGGGCAGTTTCCATTAATACTCCCACTAATTATTGTCTGTGTTTCTCTTCCCATGTGCCCCAATTTCCTATTATCCATAAACCTGAAATAAGTATTTGGTCACAAACTTCCAGTGTTATGAGACTGGTAAATGGGCACAATAGTGGGTGTTATGCAGCTTTTATAGACCATCAGATCTCTTTAATCACCAAGAGCCTCATAAAAGTGAATGAAAAGGAGTCAAACATGCACTCGCGACTCTGCTCCCCTCACATAGGGGCTGTGTGACCCTCTAGTTTTTTATCCACTCACATAGGAAGCTCAGAATTCTGACACTACCACCTATCTTTACAGATGGTCATAATACGCCAGTAAACCAGAATATACATGACTACTGCAGACAGGATCACTACCTAACCCACACACGCCCTGATCCTGTCTGCGGTTTGTCATGGACCCCTGACTTGCTTTCTAGAATTAAGGAATACTCCGCTCCTCCTCATTCTGGTTATACACAAGACATGTCTGATAAGCCACACACAGAGACTGTTACGTCTGGAAAACATGAATCAATCCATACTATAGATCCATAACTATGTACAAGGAATCCCCTCTGGCGGCGTTACTGAGCGAATATACACACATACGAACGAAGAGAAATGTAAACCTAATGCACTGGGATATCAAATATCAAAGATTTTACCTATAAGGAGGGCGCCCGCTTCCGCATTGACCCCTTCGGCCGCCGTGACAAATAAGGATGCGCCTCAAGAGCCTCCTTCGATTCATGGTTTTGCCCTGTGACACTCATGTGGACAACGAGATGGCAGGCGGAGTATAAGGCTCCACGTGCCCACGCCCGACGTGACCTCTCACAGGTCGGTAAGTGAAGGTCCTGTGTTCAGGCGAACCTCTCTGGACCGTCGCGTTATGTGACCTAAGGGGGGCCGCGATGGGGACACCTAGTACTCTGGCCAACCCCCTCCTCGTAAAGTGCAGGAAACATGTCCCTTTACAGCTATCATTGTGTCGCTCATAATAGTCCCTGTTTCCATTAGCCAATCAGATTCCTTTGAATGAATTGGAAATTGCTATTTGATATTCGCTACCACCATCACGGACAATGGGACTGTTTCCTAAGGTTTGATCAACACCTAGTCCCCTCTGTTATCTGTTACCTATACAATAGTAACAGTGTGCAGGCATCTACAGTGCTCGCTTCTTTAAAGGACCTCCCACCACAAATCTACCTATAAAGGTAGATCGGGTGTTAGTTGAATTAATGGCCTGAGGATGCCCTTTTAAGGGCTAATCCTCATGTCCCCCGCAATTTTTTTGGTACGTTTATGCTAATTTGTTATTATGCGCTAACTGGATTGGAGTAGCCGCATCTGGGTTACCCAGCCGCTACTCCACGCCCTCGGTCGCCTCTTTTCTCCTCCTATTACATCTCGGCTCGCAGCTGCTCGAGCTGCGCGCCCTCGTCCACGTCCTGCAGTCTGCGCTGCGCAGACACAGCTGCGCATCAACTCTCCCAAAGCCGGGCTGCACAGGCGGCGGGCCTGCTGTTCTGCACATGCTCAGACTGCAGGACGGCGGACGAGGGCGCCAGCTACGAGCACTGCTCGCCGAAGATGGTAAGTAGGAGGAGAAAAAGGCTACCGGGCGTGGAGTATCGCCTCGTGTACCTCAATGCGCTACTCCACGCCCCAGTAGCCGCATAATAAATTAGCATAAACTTAGATCAAAGTTACGCAAACAATTGCAGGGACGTGAGTTTAGCCCTTAAAAGGGCTATCCTCCACGTCCCATTTATCCACCTACCACCCGATCTACCTTATAGGTAGATTTGTGGTGGTAGGTGCCCTTTAATGTTCACGCTTTGTTCATTGCAGCCAATTGGTAAGATCAAAAAGTTCTTTTTTGCTCATTAACCCTGAAGACGCAGGTTTTTCGCTTCATGTTCTTGCTCTCCATTTCAAAATCCTACCTTCGCCTTTTTTCTGTGTACAGAGCTGTGTGAGGACTTATTTTGTGCTTACCCTTTTTTGCTTTCCCTTGTTGATGTATTTTATTATTCCATGCCATGTAGTGGGAAGCCGGCAAAAATTCCAAATGTGGAAATTAAAAAAAAAACGTGTGTTGCTTCACGTTCTTCTTGCCGGAATCAGTTTATTATGACTTTCACTCTGCCTCCAAATACACCGCTACTTTATGCTTTTGGGTTTGGTAGCATCGCAGGTGATACCAAATTTATACAGGTTTAATGCGGTTAAATAAATTTCAAAAATGAAAAAACGAATGTGTACGAAAAGAAAAAAAAATTTGGCCATCTTCTGACACTAATACTTTTTTTTATAACTTGGGGGTACGGAGCTGGGGGACGTGCATTTTTTTGCGACTTAGCCGGCTTTTTTCCAATTGCTAACATTTTAGGACTGTGCGACATTTTTGAAATTTTTTATGTCATGTACAAAGGTGTTAAAAGTCCGTTTCGGACATGTGGGCCTTTATTTCCCGTCTCTGAGGTCAACCAACCGGCCGTAACCGTTTTTATATTTAAAAGATCGGGCCATTTTGGGGAAGCGCTGATAATGTTTTGGTGATTTTTTACTGTTTATATATGTTATATCAGTTGTAGGAAAGGGGATGATTTGAACTTTTAATAAATTTTTTTACATTTTATACTTTTTTTTACATTAACCCTAGATGGTCTTATCGTATCCTACCATATACTGGTGATCCACTGTATCCGCATATAGGGAGTTTTTTGCAGGAAACGCAGGTTCTACACGCACAAATTAAGGTTACAAAATCGAAACTTTAATTTTGTCATCTTCTACATTAAATCCAAGGGAAAATTATTTTCTTACATCAAACGTTGTCTTAGCCGTGCGCCTGGTAACACAGATGGTTGTAATGGTGATAATAAACCTACGCGTTTCAGGCGTACAAGATGCCCTTACTCATGGCTAGTCTATATATGAATGTGACATGATATATAGCTCACGTCTCTCACCTTCCGCATGCATCCAACATGTGTGAGTGAACAGGCGGGTCTAATCCTAAAATCTTAGTAAAAACACCAATGGTAAATATAACCATTACAAAACCTTTTATATTTTGGTATCTGACGAAAACATTATTTCTATTGCTTACTAGCAAATACTAGGAAAAACACTGAGCCAACTGCAATCGCAAGCTATAGGTTGTAAAAAAGTGTGTCCAGGCCTTGCACTGGACTGAGGGCGCGTTCACCGTTGCGTTTGACCTCGTTTTCATTGCGTTTGAAACGCATATACCAGCCTGAGAGGGGTGATTTGCCTAATGACATCACTGTTAGCATTTTTGTTTACAAACGCATCGAAATGCGATGTCCTAGCAGTGGGAGCCCGCGGCCTAGCAGGTGACAGCCAGGAGTGTGGAGAGGTGGTCGGCCGGGGAGCGTGACAAAAATCATCACATGACAATTGTAAATTGAGGTAAGATTGTGTATAGTGATTTACATATATTCCTGCCCTTTATGGAAGCCTGTATGTAGACTGTACTGTATGTTTCTTCTTCTGAACACAATAGTGTGTACGGACATAGATTAAAGTGGTTTTCCCACTTTTTAACATCTATAGAGGAGAAGGATCTGATCATTGGGAGTCAAACTGCTGCTGGAACATAGCATAATCAGGTGACGGTGGGTACAAGTTCCCCTTACCCCTACGGGACTCAGCCTTTGTTGGCCTTAAGGACGCGGCCCCATTCTTCAATCTGACCTGTGTCACTATAATTGTTATAGTTTTGGAACACTAGGAATATCCAGGGGATTTTTGAGATTGTTTTCTCGGGCCACATTGTACTTCAAATATTTTAAAATTTGATGACATCTTTTGCGTTTAGCTTATGAAAAACAAAAAATTTGGAAAAATGTGAAAATTCTTTATTTTCACATTCTACATTCTCTACTTTTGATGTGATAGTCATAGCTCCCAATAAAATTCTAACTTACATTCCCCACATGTCTGCTTTATGTTGGCATGGTTTTTTAAGATTCCACCTATTTTACGAGAATGTTATGAGCTCCGAATTGAGGGTTTTAATAATTTTTGACATTTTTTGTAAAATCAACCAAAACCTGTATTAGATGAACCTGCTCAACTTCCTAATTGGAACACGGAGAGGCCTATCATAATAGTGAGACTCGTAATTACCCATTTTGGAAACTACACCCTCAACGTATGAAAAACCACTTTTAATAAGTTTGTTAACGCTTTAGTGTTTTTATAGGGGTTAAAACAAAATGGAGGTGGAGTCTGCAAATTGGAATATTTTTTTCACAATACACCCATTTTTGGTGGAAAATTAAACTATACAATGGATTAAATAAATAAATCTCCCAAAGTTTGTTACCCAATCTCTCCTGATACAGCAGATACCCTATATGTGCTGGTAACCGCGTGGGGCGGCACGGACGGCATAGATGGGGAGGAGGCGCCATCCAGAACTCAGATTTGCTATGTCACATTGTAAACAGGCTATAATCTTTTTTATTTTTTTTAATGTGGACCTATAGGGGCCTTTATTTTCTTTCTTTTGTCACATAATGCACTTTTCTGGTACGTAATTTGGGGAATCTATGGCTAATTTGTTAATTTTGATTAACTCTTTGGTGGAGTATAAAATATCACTTTTCAGGAAGATTTTATTGTTTTTTTTTTTTGGCTGTTTACCATAACCATAAAGTAGTATATTATTTTATTCTATGGTTCGCCACGATTACAAAAAGACCTCATTTATAATATTTTTTATTTTTTTCCCATTTTTACTGAATAAAAAAAAGTAATTTGGCAAAAATTTTCTTAATTTTTAGCATCACCGTCTTTCATAGGCATAACTTTTTTATTTTTCGCCTCACAAATCTTTTAGGGCTGTAATTTTTGCGAGAAGGATTTTCTTTTAAGTGGTCTGATTTTAGATTGCATAAATTTTTTAAATCCCTTTTTAGAGATTTTTTTATAGGGTATTATTGAAAATGATCTTTTTTCTGGAGGTTCTTTTTTTTTTGTTTTGTTTGTTTTTTTACGGGGTTCAATTGGCGATCTAATAAGGGGGGCTGGTTGGCTATATACTGGGGGGGTCTGTGACCAATGCATTTCCCACCCTCGGCTTATACTCGAGTCAATAGGTTTTCCCAGTTTTGGTGGTAAAATTAGGGGTCTCGGCTTATACTCGAGTATATACGGTAGACAGTTTTTTCACACTACATGCATCATATTGCAGCTTCTCATTCACTACTTTGTACTTCTACTATTCAAATTGATATAGACTTGTTGAAGCTGTCATTAAGTGGGTACATTACCTTTGATATTTGCACTTTATTTATGCCAGGGAGTGTGTTTGTTTCCACGGTACTGTACCCACTTAATGACAGCTCAACCAGTCCTATATCAATTTGAATAGTAGAAGTACAAAGGAGTGAATGGAAGCTGAATATGATGCTGTGTGGGGAAAAAACTGTCCTACCGATATACTCGAGTAGAGCCGAGACCCGAATTTTAAACCACAAACTGGGAAAACCTATTGACTCGAGTATAAGCCGAGGTGGGAATGCTTGTTCACACGACCCCCCCAGTATATAGCCAACCAGCCCCCATAATATACAGCACTGCCCCCAGTAGATACAGCACTGCCCCAGTAGTCTAACAGCCTGCCCCCAGTAGTAATACAGCACTGCCCCAGTAGTATACAACACTGCCCCCGTAGTATACAAACACTGCCCCATTAGTATACAAACACTGCCCCCCAGTGTATACAGCACTGCCCCAGTAGTATCACACTGGCACCCCAGTAATACAGCACTGCCCCCAGTAAGTATACAGCAACCTGCCCCCAGTTAGTATACAGCACTGCCCCCAGAAGTATACATCCTGCCCCCAGAAGTATAAGCACTGCCCCCAGAAGTATACAGACTGGCCCCAGTAGTATACCGCCCCCAGCCCAGAATAATTGTTCTTCTTTCCCGGGCACGCCTAGTAATAGATGCGCCGCGGCTGACTCATACTAGGCGCCGACCGCGAGAGTCGTCGGCGCCCAGCAACGCTGAAGCAAGAATAGCAGCCGTGAAGCCAGAAGAGGAGCCGCGATGACATCGGGGGAGTAGCGCTGCCATTCGGGGCCACCAGAGGGTGAGTTATATAGTTTATTATTTGTTTTGTCCATTTTAAGGACACCTGTCATCAGGTCTGTGTAACTTGTCCTGTCACCCTACCTGTTGGAAGCACTTCACATGGATCCCATCCCAGCCTTTATCTAGTTATTTCTACCTTTATTCAGTTAAATCATCTATTTTTTTATCATTTAATAGGCTGGTCACATTGTCAAGAGGCATTGATGTCACCCCCCCCTTTCCCCTCCCCTCTCCTCCCCCCTTCTCATGTCTGTGGTAATGGTATAGTAAGCCTTGCTGACATGCTGCATCCTCCTAATATACAGGTGAGAGACACAGACATCACTACACATGAATGGTCCATGTTCTGCTGTGACATGGGCGGCCTGGAGCTTGCTGTATCTCTCCTAAACACCACACCACTGCACACACAGCTTGCAGGGGGGCGTGGCCACCCACCAGGAAGCACATCATTAACAGCCTCAACATCATTATCAGTCTGTCGTCCCTGCACTGGGGGGTGTGGGCTGTGCTCCCACTCATGAATAGAGTGGACAGCTTATCTGCTAAATGCTTCCTTGGACATTTCCACAGTCGTTTGCATCAGCTTTAGGCCTCATTGCTTAGCTTTACAGGCATGTAAGAGGACCATGATGGGATATAGGCAATTGCTCTCTAATGGCAGTTTATGAAAATATATTTTAGTTTAGGGGGGTTATTTTGCATGCGGTTCTCTTAATTTTTGGTAGTATTGACTCTAAGCCAGGGACGTTTTCACACCTTTTTTGTGCTGAAAACTCGGCTTATACACGAGTATATACGGTAAATGCAAAAAAAAGTATTTTGAGAGGGAACATTACCGCTGGCTTGAAGGTAGCTAACTCCCGGGAGGAGATGGGTCTGTCCCTGCATTTTATAATAAGAACTACACAATAAGACAATTAGATGGCAATAATGAATTCTACATATTTAAAATGGCAAATTTAGAGAGAAATAAATCATTTAAAAATGATTATATCCTACACAGAAGGGACAGTGTAATGCTGCACTAACAAAGTTGTTTTTCATTTTGGGCGATCAGCGGATCTAAATTTAAAGTCTTAGGCCGTCCACACTTGCGTTTTTCACACGCGTGCTTTTTTTACGTGGCGACTTGCATTGCACTCTGACCCATTGTAATCAAGGCGATTTTTTAAACTTGCAATTTTTTTTTCACAACCACAGTTTTTTTATACGCCGCGTTTAAATCTCAGCATCTCTACTTTGCAAGTCACGCATGTGAAAAACGAGGCCATACAAGTCATGTAGATGCATCAAAAACGCATCGTACTCTGAGACACTGCAATCCAATGCGTTTTTCACGCATCAATCGCCACAGAAAAGATAGACCTCAGTCCTTTCACGCGCATTACCTGCGCGTAAAAATTGCATTGGAAAATCGTGTGAAAAGTGAGACACGGACAAACGCTGACTGAAAACTCTTACGCAAAATGTTCAGTTATTTCACTGGACCCAAACCCTGATTGCACTGATCACCTGATCTCAACTCAAGTGTGGAAGTGGCCTAAGGATTAAGTAGACCTAAACCCCAATAGTTGGATTGAAATCCTACCAAGAGTGAAACATGGATATATTGGAGAATAACCGCGGGTACAAGGGGACAAAACAGATTTCATCCAAAAACCCATAACCCAGAGAATCTCAACTTCCAAATCAAGTGTTCTAAAAGAGAAGAGGGAGGGACCGTTTGTCGCAAGGTACACTAGGGTATCATCAGCATAGTTGGACTTTCAAAGATAGAACCCCTTTCAAATTCATTTCAGCAGGGTAGCCTCTCAAATAGCTAAAGTTAGTGGTTTCAATGGCCAAGCGAAAAAGGGGCGACATGGGCAACCTCCGAGTCCCTCTTTCTAAGGGAAAGGGATTCAAAGATATTTGATTTGTTCGCACCATGAAGAAAACATTAGCAATAAATCCAATCCTGAAAGTGAGGTCTCGTATGCAACATAGTCTTCCACGCAACGGAATCACAGTGTTCTGGGATAGAATAAATCCAGATCTCTGTCCTGAGCTGCTGCCTATTAAAATACAACCTCTGAATATTTATATCTGTCCCCTTATCCAGGCATGAACACGGTCTGATCTGGGTAGACAAGAAATACGCTAACTTTTTAACAGGTTTTTCTCACTAAGAAAAGTAGTGCTAGACCCCCAATTTCCGGCAGCTCCACATAGATTAATGTAGGCAGAATTGTCATGCAAAGTGGCCTGATCCAGAGCAACGAGGGTCTGACAGAACTGAGACCCCACTGTCAGCATTTAGGCCCTATCCTGTGGATAGGGCCTAACTTTTCTTTGTGGGAAAACCCCTTTAGCTAGGTACCAAACTTTTA
Organism: Engystomops pustulosus; assembly: GCA_019512145.1. Lineage (NCBI taxonomy): Eukaryota > Metazoa > Chordata > Amphibia > Anura > Leptodactylidae > Engystomops > Engystomops pustulosus. The sequence continues at coordinate 167,709,545 of CM033643.1, read as the reverse complement.
GCCATGATTTTCAAATTCCATTAAGGAGAGAGATGGGTGCTATGAGTCAGGAGAGGAAGGACATAATCAGGCCTGACACAAGATTTCCAAGAAGACCCTCCTCCCCCACTCGCCTCAAATATCTTTCATCAACCACTTGGACAGGGGCTGTACACTTGGAGATAACCGATCAGACTAAAAGTCATGAAACACGCCATTAATCTCAGCCAGGGTCAGTACGAAACCCCCATCAGATACCGCTTCAGTGGCAAGAATTCTCCTTTGCTCCTTTGCCAATGCAGCATCTCATGCTACGCACTAACAACTGCCCCCTAAGAGAACATCCCAGGTTTAGCCAAATATCCTCACTGCTTCCTGAACCTCTCCCCTAATAACTTGTTCTTTAGCAGCGTGTACTTATGTGAACAGGAACCCCCCTTCCATAAAATTGTCCCTAACTAGCTTATAACCCACATTTTAAAGCTTAAAAATGCATAGTTTTACAAATCCCCAGACAATGAAGTTGAGCCTTCCCCTGAAAAGCATGGTGTACCAAGAGCATGTGCTACTCATGCAAGGCAGCGAGTGTCATTTCTGCTGCAGTCCCTCCTCCCCCTCTCTTGGGCTGACAATCAATCCTCTGCTCACAGAAGTAAATCCTGATGGTAGATGCCTCCTGTCTTGCCTTTGCCCAATCTGTAATGTAATACCTGGAACCTAACATTTTAAAAAAATTATTTAGTATATATAAAATTAACTGCATAGCCATTAGTAATGCGTGGAGTAGCCATACTCCATGCCGGCCAGGCACTACATGCCCCAGTAGCCTCTGCAGTTAATTTACATATTACTAAAATAAGTTTTAACACAGTTAGGTCAGTTCCAGGTTTAGTAAATTATAGATTAGGCAGGGGCAGGCAGGAGGAATCTACAATCAGATGTACTCAAGAGTAGAACTCCTCATGATAGGTTGCCTTGAAATGATTTATTTAATAATTTATTTTTTGGAGCCCATGGTGGGACCAGGAAACAGTTGAAACCATAATATCTTCCGCTGTCTATTACATCCACAGTTACCAGTTAACATACATAAAGTAAACATGAGAGAACCAAAATGCCATCACACACCAGGACAATTTCTACGTAACTTAGAACATGCCAATGTTTAGAGAGGAGATTACCAATAGCCATGTGTTTGCTTACCTTTTTTTTTTTAATATAAAAATTAACTAGATGGTTTGGGACATTTTGCTAACATACTCGCTCAGGCCACAAAGCTCCAGGTTATAGCACGGCTATTACTGCAATGATAGAGGACAAATGTTATGTAAGACATGAAAGTCAATCGCTATCCTGAAAAATACGTACAGTGTCCCTTTTTTTCAGTTAAAACTGACTGATTTATTGTTGCCTCACCACACCACGACCATGCAATAGAGTGACCGCACAAAGGCATGATACAGTTTAGCCCCCCCTGATTTAAGTGTCACTCTTCTTCTTCAACTGTCCCAGTGGAACTTCTCTACTATCTTCTGCGCTGAGGTTCACCATTTGATCCATCCTCCCAGTACTTGTGTGCTGCCACTGTATTGGTTCTGTTGAGTAAATGGAAACTTGTTTAAAAAAAAACCCCTCATGAAAAAAAAATTATAAGGTTTTAGATTTTTTTTTTTTTCTTTTATATGTTGGCAGAAACTCTTGAATTTTTTTCCCATTGCTCGCTCATGTAGCGATTTAATTCGACCAATGCAAGGATCCACTGGCAATCTCCACTGCTACTATTCTAATAATAATGATATAGCATTACTGAATGAGATTTAGATTCACACAATGCATCAATGGAGTATCTGAACAATAGGTCAGAAGATAAAGTGGTATCATGGGGAAAACTGAATTGTGTTATGTTCTGTTTATAAGCTCAAGTATCCTCACTGTGGAAGGTTCCAGGGACAATGTGCCGCTGGAGTTCGGAGTGATCTACTAACCTCCATTTTCTTGCATGTGCAGAGTTTCTAGATTTGTTGGCGGCAGGGTTATCCACTACACGTACGTCTACGTTGTTTTATTGGATTTCAAACGCTTCTGGATGACAGTATAATAGGTACCTGATTGGGAGTGGCGTTTTGAATTGAGAATTTGCTTGAAGTAAAAAGAAACTACTACTCCGTTAATGAGGGACACTGTGTCTAGGCGGATCTTTGTGGATTTCTGTAGGTGCACTTATGGAGATTTTTTTAAAAACAAAGATTGAGGGCGCGTTCACACTTCCGCTATCATCGCGTTCATTACCACAAAGTAATAAATTGGGGCTAGCACACAGTGGGCGGGGCTCGGGCCGATCGCATATGCGTTTCCCGGGAAACGCATGCGATCGGGTTATTAATCGCATCTTTTCTCTGGAAACGCATATGCAGGTCAGCCCCAAACTTCCTCCCCCTGTGCAAACCAGCGTGAACGCGTCGGCTAGCGGAACGTGTGAACGCGACTAATGCCCCTTCCACACTTGCGTTTTTTCGCGCGTGCTTTTGACGTGCAGACTTGCATTACACTCTGACCCTTGGCATCATGGTCTTTTTCAGACTGCATTTTTTTTCACGCGTGCATGGTGTGTGCTGTTGTTTAAGCACGTTTCAATCTCGGCATGCTCTAACTTTTTGCAACTCATGCGTGTGAAAAACGCACCATACAAGTCCTCTGGAGATGCATCAAAACGCTTGCACAACAAACAAATCTGGAGGGCAAAAACGTTCACACGTTGCGCTTTGGTTTTCGTTTTCATTGCGTTTTAAAACGCTTACAACACTGAGATAGGTGGATTTGCCCTAATTACATTCCTGGTAACTTTTGTGTTTTACAAAACGCATGCTTAACATAGCGTAAAATTTAAATAGTGATGTAATTAGGCAATCATCCTCTCCTCATCTGGTTACTGCATTTTAAAACGCAATGAACGCAACCAAAGCAACAACGTTTGAACGCGTCCTGATACCATTCAATGCAAATGCGTTTTTCATTCACCATCACTTGCCATAGAAAATAGAGCTCGTCCAGAGGTCTTTCACATGCATTACCGGCGCTGAAACGCATTGAAATTGCATTGAACATGCGTGTGAAAAACAACACTGAACAAACTCTGACTGAAAAACTGATTGAACTCCGAAGCAAAATGTCGTTTTTCCTGACCAAACCTGATGCACCCTGTTCAACTCGACATGATCTGCAACCAAGTGTGGAAGGGGCCTAAGAGAGGTAAGGATAAATGCAGGCAGGTGGGGGTAACAAATATTGTGTGGAACTCCAGAGTCTCAGGCGCGGTCACACGTTGCGTTTCATTGCGTTTGAAACGTATATACAACAGCTGATGTGAGTTAATTTGCCTATACATTACGGTTTACGTTTGTAAACGCAATGTAACACATGTGTTTAACAAACACATGTGTTAACCGCCTTGTTAACGGATGTGTTAACATCGGTGTTTACATGCCGTTTTGTACATGGAAACGTTACATTGATGTAATTAGGCAAATCACCTCTCCTCATCTTTGTATATGCGTTCAAACTCAATTAACACGCATGTCAAAAACGCACGGGTGAATGCGCGCCTCAAGATTGTGATGGAAGCACAGAAACAGCTAAACTATCAGTTCTAGCAAGGCTGACAATAAAACAAATTTTTCTTCCTGAAAACAAAGCATATTATGCGGATGGGGAGTAAGATGGGAATGTTTCGGCGATGAGGCACCAGGCTCAGAAGGAAAAATACATTGTCATGGAATGCGAATCAGAGGGCAGCTAATTGACAATCACTGGGTATTCTAGGAGTATTATTTGAGACTTTTAAAACCCAACTCGATTTTTCTAGTAAATTATTCTACCCCAAGTGGAGGACGTTCTGAGCATTAAAATAGCAATTGCTAGGCTAGCTTATGGTGGCAAGGGATGCTGAGAGGCCTACAGATTGGAAAGAGTTAGGCCCGTTCCACACTGCCGAGAACGCACGGCCCGAACGCTGCAACCTGGAGGGTAACTGACACTCTGAGTTACTCCCCCCGCTGTGCAGCGTTCGGGCCGTGCGTTCCCGGCATCTTGCGTTCGGTGTGATGCGAGTTCATCGCAGCACACTCGCAAGTGGGGAACGGGCCTATGAATACAGCGGTTTACTCTGTTTCTGCAATAGGGGAACTTTGAGTGTAATTGCCTTCCTTCCTGCTTGTCTTACAAGGTGTTCATAGTCTGCTTAAGGAGGGAAAGGATCATATAGACCGGTGTCCACTCTCTTTAACTCTAACAATAAAAATCCTATCGAAAGTGTTAGCTATCTGGCTGGGTGAGTAGTTGGGGTCAATATTATAAAACATAGGACCAAGCAGATTTATCCCATCCAAGTCCACGTCATTAACATTTGGAAACTCTACGTGAACCTGCAGCGACACGAAGGCGCGGAGCAGGATGCATTAGTCTCATTAGATTCTGTCAAGCTTTTAAGCAATTTTTGAATGGGAATAATTATGGGAACACTTATGCATTAAGGAAATGGAGTTTTTGTGCCCTGGTGAGTTTTGACCAGTTTGAATTTAGATAATTGGTCAAAACTGTCAAAAACGGATGCGTTTTTAAACGTAGCGCTTTGTAGACGGACCCCCCATACTGCTTAAAACGTGCCAAAGCCGCGTTCAAAACGCCACTTGACATCAGCCCTGCCCCATGTTATGAGCTTCTTCTCCCAGATTTTGTCGTTTAACAAATCAATGGGACAAAGTTGCCATTAACGGGCTACCACTTGGCATGTTTGCAAAGATGGGGGGATCCACCTTAGTGGATTTTTTTGACTTAACCTATCACCCTTTTTAAGTGTAATGTGTAGGAAAGGACCCTTACAGAATGGATATCCAGTTTCTGGGGAATTAATATGTTGGAAGGTAATGCATGGGTGGAGTCAGAGAGGTGTGGCAGTTTCTTACGCATTATATGAATCAATCATTGTTGAAGTCCTTCCACAATTGGTTGATGATTTAGTCTTCTTCGCTCAATTTTTTTAAAGTACCTACAATTTGGAATCTCGCGGCTCATTCTTCCCAAGACTATGTCCTTTCTCCTAAGGTAAGTGAGGCTGTAACCGCCTGAAATATGCAAGGGTTAATGCGATTTTGTATAGGGGAATTTTGGATTAGGTGGCAGGAGACCCAATGGTTAAAAGCCAAGGTGGAAATGGGAGGATAAAGTAGGGTCGATCAAGATGCAGGATTTGGGGAAGTGAAGTGAATGTACCCTGGAATGCCTTGCTATAAAGGAATGCATGTCATAGAAGAGCTCTGCCCGTGCTGGCTTAACCCCTTTGTTATATTCATGACATGAAAGGCAGAAATAAACTTTATCATAATATTATAACTTTATAAATATATATTTGCTTAACTAAGGACCATGGCAAAATTACATGTCTATGTATTTTGCCAGGTCCCTAAAAACAGAAATTCGCTTTAGATTTTCTGATATGATTTGCCCTTTGAACAACATGGATGGGTCTGCACATTTTTTGGCCTAATATGGTGTGGAAAACCTGCTACAATTAGAAGGCATGTTTAGACACTCCTGAAGTGAAGCACTGAATTTTCTGAAAGCATAACCATTACACTATTGGAGTCAATAGCAATTAATACATCCAAGAAAGACGGAGTAGAGAGCTGCATAATTTTTGTTACAAAAGGCAAATTTGTCAGGTATGTGAGATACAGGGTATTACATGACATTCATCAGAATAGTTGAATAAAATCATCCTACATTAATTCTCAGATGTCAGTTCTACTATATGTGAAATTCCTTTCTGACCCTTTACAGAAGACTTTCCAGTAGGCGCTGGGAATCCCATCCTGATAAGAAGGAAGCTGCTGGCTTTCAGAGGGATCATTTGCCGTTCTCTCATTGCCTCCTCCTCTTCCTCACTGGTCAGAACTGTTTGAGAATGTAATCATATTTTCAAGTCACAGTTCCTTGCTTCGAGACAAAATAAAATATTACTTCTAATTTTTCCGTAAAGGAACCTGTCACCAGAAGGCTGAATTTCACTGGTGACAGATCCAAAAGGCAACTGCATAGTACATCCATTATTTTACTTTCACAACTGAGCGCCCTCCGTTCGTGTATAATCCACTGATTAAGCTGACCTGCTCCCTTTGGATAATTACACAACGGAGGGCAAAGAAGTTCTCTCTCTTATCACAGTTACCCCTTAATAATTTTTGCCAAGGATGGGTAGCAACTAGCAATTTCATGAGTGCCTTCATGTATTAACTTGATTCTATGATTAGACTGTTTAGGATAAGGCCTAGAACACCCTACAATCAGTGCGCATAGAGATTTGGATTCCATCATTATGTTAACTCTACATCGAGATCTTACCGAAGAAGAGATCTGATGCAGTTTTTCTACTATCCAACCTCATTCCAAGTGTATCATCTTAGCTATCGTTAGTACATGATGGCAACCTTTGAGCTTGGTGTGTCAAAATTCGCCAAAAAACCGAGCAAAACTCGATGCTTCCTGTCACCTTTAGAAAAACCTAATTTTGTAATACATGTGCCCAGCAGCCTCCCCTTATTAAGAACCTGTGCTGGCAAGCAGGCCTCCTTCCCTAATAAAATACCCCAGCGGCCCTCCTTACTACAAAATAACCCCTAGCCGCCTCCTTTTTAACTACTACATACCCCTAGCTGCCTCCCTGACTCACAAAAAATACCCCTAGCTGCGCCCTTTAACTACAAAAAAATACCCCTATCTTCCTCCTTTACTACAAAAAATACCCTAGCTGCCTCCCTTTACGCAAAAATACCCCTAGCTGCCTCCCTTTACTACAAAAATACCCCTAGCCGCCTCCCTTTAAATATAATATAATAATAAACTTAAATATACTTACCCAGTGATGTCTTCTTCCTGTAGCTTTACTGCAGACAGGCGCGGCACCTCCAGTTTGCAACCGCGTTGCCCCCGGTCACGTGACGAAAGTGACCTGACCGTCAGTCCCCTCAGTCACGTGAGATCAGCGCCGCTTGCAGCCTGGGGAGCCGAGTGAGTTGCAGACGGTGGCGTCCCAACGCGGCGCCAGACGGAAGTCATGGGGCAGAAACACCGGGACGGGGCGGACAATTTACACATTGAGCACATTACAGAGGGAGGGGGGGTGGACCGTCGGGCTGTGGGCGGCCGCGTGTCACCAAAATGGCTGCACGCGTGTCATTAGGTTTCGCCATCACTGGTTTAGTACAATCAAATGCAAACTTATATTTCATTTATTTCAAATCATCGGGCCGCGGCTACCTGCGCATGGAGTAGCCATGCTGTGGACCTGGGCAATGGCTCTCGCCCCCTGTAGCCATTGCATCCCATCCCGCCCTCACAAGGATTCAAATTTAAAGGAACTACCATTCAATGGTAAGGTGTAAGCTGTAACACCGAGCACCAGCTCAGGGTGACTGGTGCCGTGCTTAGTTTCGTTAGTGTTAAACCCGCGGTAATCGCGTTTTAACACATCTTTTTTAAACTTTATAGCAGAATCTGCTTCGGCGCTGCGCGCGACCGTGCGCACGCAGTGCCGAAGCATTTCTGCTATACAGTTTAAAAAGTGTTTAAACCGCGTTACCCCACCGCTGTTTTAACACTAAGCAACTAATCACGGCACCAGCTCCCCTGACTGGTGCTCGTTGTTTACCGCTTAACACCTCCATTTGAATGGTAGGTTCCTTAAGTTAGGTGGCGAGGCGGGGACGTGCAAACGCCCAGCCCGCCACTATTTGCTCAATAAAATATATGGTTTTGCTTAGAATTTTACTAAACTCTTAGATAAAGCCAAGGTGTAGTATGGGGAAGAGGCAGGTAGTAGGGACCTAACATCGGATCCCCTTCTTAATCCCTGGGCAGTTTCCATTAATACTCCCACTAATTATTGTCTGTGTTTCTCTTCCCATGTGCCCCAATTTCCTATTATCCATAAACCTGAAATAAGTATTTGGTCACAAACTTCCAGTGTTATGAGACTGGTAAATGGGCACAATAGTGGGTGTTATGCAGCTTTTATAGACCATCAGATCTCTTTAATCACCAAGAGCCTCATAAAAGTGAATGAAAAGGAGTCAAACATGCACTCGCGACTCTGCTCCCCTCACATAGGGGCTGTGTGACCCTCTAGTTTTTTATCCACTCACATAGGAAGCTCAGAATTCTGACACTACCACCTATCTTTACAGATGGTCATAATACGCCAGTAAACCAGAATATACATGACTACTGCAGACAGGATCACTACCTAACCCACACACGCCCTGATCCTGTCTGCGGTTTGTCATGGACCCCTGACTTGCTTTCTAGAATTAAGGAATACTCCGCTCCTCCTCATTCTGGTTATACACAAGACATGTCTGATAAGCCACACACAGAGACTGTTACGTCTGGAAAACATGAATCAATCCATACTATAGATCCATAACTATGTACAAGGAATCCCCTCTGGCGGCGTTACTGAGCGAATATACACACATACGAACGAAGAGAAATGTAAACCTAATGCACTGGGATATCAAATATCAAAGATTTTACCTATAAGGAGGGCGCCCGCTTCCGCATTGACCCCTTCGGCCGCCGTGACAAATAAGGATGCGCCTCAAGAGCCTCCTTCGATTCATGGTTTTGCCCTGTGACACTCATGTGGACAACGAGATGGCAGGCGGAGTATAAGGCTCCACGTGCCCACGCCCGACGTGACCTCTCACAGGTCGGTAAGTGAAGGTCCTGTGTTCAGGCGAACCTCTCTGGACCGTCGCGTTATGTGACCTAAGGGGGGCCGCGATGGGGACACCTAGTACTCTGGCCAACCCCCTCCTCGTAAAGTGCAGGAAACATGTCCCTTTACAGCTATCATTGTGTCGCTCATAATAGTCCCTGTTTCCATTAGCCAATCAGATTCCTTTGAATGAATTGGAAATTGCTATTTGATATTCGCTACCACCATCACGGACAATGGGACTGTTTCCTAAGGTTTGATCAACACCTAGTCCCCTCTGTTATCTGTTACCTATACAATAGTAACAGTGTGCAGGCATCTACAGTGCTCGCTTCTTTAAAGGACCTCCCACCACAAATCTACCTATAAAGGTAGATCGGGTGTTAGTTGAATTAATGGCCTGAGGATGCCCTTTTAAGGGCTAATCCTCATGTCCCCCGCAATTTTTTTGGTACGTTTATGCTAATTTGTTATTATGCGCTAACTGGATTGGAGTAGCCGCATCTGGGTTACCCAGCCGCTACTCCACGCCCTCGGTCGCCTCTTTTCTCCTCCTATTACATCTCGGCTCGCAGCTGCTCGAGCTGCGCGCCCTCGTCCACGTCCTGCAGTCTGCGCTGCGCAGACACAGCTGCGCATCAACTCTCCCAAAGCCGGGCTGCACAGGCGGCGGGCCTGCTGTTCTGCACATGCTCAGACTGCAGGACGGCGGACGAGGGCGCCAGCTACGAGCACTGCTCGCCGAAGATGGTAAGTAGGAGGAGAAAAAGGCTACCGGGCGTGGAGTATCGCCTCGTGTACCTCAATGCGCTACTCCACGCCCCAGTAGCCGCATAATAAATTAGCATAAACTTAGATCAAAGTTACGCAAACAATTGCAGGGACGTGAGTTTAGCCCTTAAAAGGGCTATCCTCCACGTCCCATTTATCCACCTACCACCCGATCTACCTTATAGGTAGATTTGTGGTGGTAGGTGCCCTTTAATGTTCACGCTTTGTTCATTGCAGCCAATTGGTAAGATCAAAAAGTTCTTTTTTGCTCATTAACCCTGAAGACGCAGGTTTTTCGCTTCATGTTCTTGCTCTCCATTTCAAAATCCTACCTTCGCCTTTTTTCTGTGTACAGAGCTGTGTGAGGACTTATTTTGTGCTTACCCTTTTTTGCTTTCCCTTGTTGATGTATTTTATTATTCCATGCCATGTAGTGGGAAGCCGGCAAAAATTCCAAATGTGGAAATTAAAAAAAAAACGTGTGTTGCTTCACGTTCTTCTTGCCGGAATCAGTTTATTATGACTTTCACTCTGCCTCCAAATACACCGCTACTTTATGCTTTTGGGTTTGGTAGCATCGCAGGTGATACCAAATTTATACAGGTTTAATGCGGTTAAATAAATTTCAAAAATGAAAAAACGAATGTGTACGAAAAGAAAAAAAAATTTGGCCATCTTCTGACACTAATACTTTTTTTTATAACTTGGGGGTACGGAGCTGGGGGACGTGCATTTTTTTGCGACTTAGCCGGCTTTTTTCCAATTGCTAACATTTTAGGACTGTGCGACATTTTTGAAATTTTTTATGTCATGTACAAAGGTGTTAAAAGTCCGTTTCGGACATGTGGGCCTTTATTTCCCGTCTCTGAGGTCAACCAACCGGCCGTAACCGTTTTTATATTTAAAAGATCGGGCCATTTTGGGGAAGCGCTGATAATGTTTTGGTGATTTTTTACTGTTTATATATGTTATATCAGTTGTAGGAAAGGGGATGATTTGAACTTTTAATAAATTTTTTTACATTTTATACTTTTTTTTACATTAACCCTAGATGGTCTTATCGTATCCTACCATATACTGGTGATCCACTGTATCCGCATATAGGGAGTTTTTTGCAGGAAACGCAGGTTCTACACGCACAAATTAAGGTTACAAAATCGAAACTTTAATTTTGTCATCTTCTACATTAAATCCAAGGGAAAATTATTTTCTTACATCAAACGTTGTCTTAGCCGTGCGCCTGGTAACACAGATGGTTGTAATGGTGATAATAAACCTACGCGTTTCAGGCGTACAAGATGCCCTTACTCATGGCTAGTCTATATATGAATGTGACATGATATATAGCTCACGTCTCTCACCTTCCGCATGCATCCAACATGTGTGAGTGAACAGGCGGGTCTAATCCTAAAATCTTAGTAAAAACACCAATGGTAAATATAACCATTACAAAACCTTTTATATTTTGGTATCTGACGAAAACATTATTTCTATTGCTTACTAGCAAATACTAGGAAAAACACTGAGCCAACTGCAATCGCAAGCTATAGGTTGTAAAAAAGTGTGTCCAGGCCTTGCACTGGACTGAGGGCGCGTTCACCGTTGCGTTTGACCTCGTTTTCATTGCGTTTGAAACGCATATACCAGCCTGAGAGGGGTGATTTGCCTAATGACATCACTGTTAGCATTTTTGTTTACAAACGCATCGAAATGCGATGTCCTAGCAGTGGGAGCCCGCGGCCTAGCAGGTGACAGCCAGGAGTGTGGAGAGGTGGTCGGCCGGGGAGCGTGACAAAAATCATCACATGACAATTGTAAATTGAGGTAAGATTGTGTATAGTGATTTACATATATTCCTGCCCTTTATGGAAGCCTGTATGTAGACTGTACTGTATGTTTCTTCTTCTGAACACAATAGTGTGTACGGACATAGATTAAAGTGGTTTTCCCACTTTTTAACATCTATAGAGGAGAAGGATCTGATCATTGGGAGTCAAACTGCTGCTGGAACATAGCATAATCAGGTGACGGTGGGTACAAGTTCCCCTTACCCCTACGGGACTCAGCCTTTGTTGGCCTTAAGGACGCGGCCCCATTCTTCAATCTGACCTGTGTCACTATAATTGTTATAGTTTTGGAACACTAGGAATATCCAGGGGATTTTTGAGATTGTTTTCTCGGGCCACATTGTACTTCAAATATTTTAAAATTTGATGACATCTTTTGCGTTTAGCTTATGAAAAACAAAAAATTTGGAAAAATGTGAAAATTCTTTATTTTCACATTCTACATTCTCTACTTTTGATGTGATAGTCATAGCTCCCAATAAAATTCTAACTTACATTCCCCACATGTCTGCTTTATGTTGGCATGGTTTTTTAAGATTCCACCTATTTTACGAGAATGTTATGAGCTCCGAATTGAGGGTTTTAATAATTTTTGACATTTTTTGTAAAATCAACCAAAACCTGTATTAGATGAACCTGCTCAACTTCCTAATTGGAACACGGAGAGGCCTATCATAATAGTGAGACTCGTAATTACCCATTTTGGAAACTACACCCTCAACGTATGAAAAACCACTTTTAATAAGTTTGTTAACGCTTTAGTGTTTTTATAGGGGTTAAAACAAAATGGAGGTGGAGTCTGCAAATTGGAATATTTTTTTCACAATACACCCATTTTTGGTGGAAAATTAAACTATACAATGGATTAAATAAATAAATCTCCCAAAGTTTGTTACCCAATCTCTCCTGATACAGCAGATACCCTATATGTGCTGGTAACCGCGTGGGGCGGCACGGACGGCATAGATGGGGAGGAGGCGCCATCCAGAACTCAGATTTGCTATGTCACATTGTAAACAGGCTATAATCTTTTTTATTTTTTTTAATGTGGACCTATAGGGGCCTTTATTTTCTTTCTTTTGTCACATAATGCACTTTTCTGGTACGTAATTTGGGGAATCTATGGCTAATTTGTTAATTTTGATTAACTCTTTGGTGGAGTATAAAATATCACTTTTCAGGAAGATTTTATTGTTTTTTTTTTTTGGCTGTTTACCATAACCATAAAGTAGTATATTATTTTATTCTATGGTTCGCCACGATTACAAAAAGACCTCATTTATAATATTTTTTATTTTTTTCCCATTTTTACTGAATAAAAAAAAGTAATTTGGCAAAAATTTTCTTAATTTTTAGCATCACCGTCTTTCATAGGCATAACTTTTTTATTTTTCGCCTCACAAATCTTTTAGGGCTGTAATTTTTGCGAGAAGGATTTTCTTTTAAGTGGTCTGATTTTAGATTGCATAAATTTTTTAAATCCCTTTTTAGAGATTTTTTTATAGGGTATTATTGAAAATGATCTTTTTTCTGGAGGTTCTTTTTTTTTTGTTTTGTTTGTTTTTTTACGGGGTTCAATTGGCGATCTAATAATTTGATATTTGCACTTTATTTATGCCAGGGAGTGTGTTTGTTTCCACTGTTACCAGCTTTCGTCTGGCTTTTTAAGTGTTTTTAACATTGCCCCCTATGTATTGTATATCTAATTATGTAAACCAATAAAATATTTTGTTCCCATGTATACACATCGAACTTTTCTTTTCTCTGTTTATTAGTAATCCTTTAATACTACATTTTTTTTTTGTTATTTGTAGCAGCAAGATTGTAAATACTGAACTGTATTGTAGGCCTGCTTTATAAGTGCTGCTTGGGAAGATACAGCATTTCTGCTTGGTATATACTGATGACATTTAACAGCTTTAAATGTTTCAACCATTTATTACATAGCTGGGATTGGCTTGTATATCAGAGCTGATTTTTCCTCATTATCTTTCTGATTCTTTCTTAATGTTTCTTTTTAGAATTTACACACCTTTTTCTGAGGATACCCCATCTGTTGGTGAAAGGCTTTTAAACTCTGTATTGAATACAATTATTATGATAAGTGTTATCCTTGTGATGACTATATTTTTGGTGTTGCTGTACAAGTATCGCTGCTACAAGGTAAGTAGATGGTTCTAAAACTCAAGTTATATTCAAAATGAAAAGTGGAATACAAAAATTTGTATGTAAATATGTACAAACAAAATAAGACCTTACAGAGCAATAAAATGGTCATATGAAACAATAGGAAAAATCGATTGTTACCAAACCACATTTATTCTGCCAAGTTGGTCATTTAGGTCTTCCTAGAAACCAAATTAATGGTAAGACTATTCTATTTTCGATTGCCCCTGATCTGTTGGCTAGAGAAAATCCTCCATTGTAAAAACATAGAAAACTGTGTTCATATCATTGTTAAATGATAAAAGCTGTATTGTGCATTGCTTTAGAGGGCATTTTATAAACCAAATTACCAAACCACATTTATTCTGCCAAGTTGGTGTCATTTAGGTCTATTAGGACTATTCTATTTTCGATTGCCCCTGATCTGTTGGCTAGAGAAAATCCTAATAGACCTAAATGACACAACTGGCAGACAATAAAGTGGTTGGTATTGTTTATAAAATAGCCCTCTAAGCAATGCCAAATACAGCTTTTATCATTTAACATATATGAACACAGTTTTTCTATGATGTTTTTACAATGGAGTCACAGCTTCTGTTTTTTTTTTTAATAATCTGTGACACATTCTTTCCAGATTGTAACAATCGATTTTTCCTATTGTGTTCATTGAACCATCATTTGATTGCTCTGTATTCTTTATTTGTTTGTACATATTTACATACAATTTTTGTATTCCACTTTTCATTGTGTGAATATAACTTGAGTTTTAGAACCATCTACTTACCTTGTAGCACGATACTTGTACAGCAACACCAAAATATAGTCCATCACAAAGGATAAACTTTATCTAATAATTGTATTCAAAAGACAAGTTTAAAAGCCTTTCCACCAACAGATGGGGTATCCTCAGAAAAGGTGGGTAAATTCTAAAAAGAAACATTAAGGAAAGAATCAAAAGATAATGAGGAAAAATCAGCTCTGATATACAAGCCAATCCCAGCATGTAATAAATGGTTGAAACAATTTAAGCTGTTAAATGTCTCATTAATATACCAAGCAGAATGCTGTATCTTCCCAAGCAGCACTTATAAAGCAGGCTACAATACAGTTCTTATTTACAATCTTGCTGCTACAAATAACAAAAAAATGTAGTATAAAGGATACTACTAAACAAAGAAAAGAAAAGTTCGATGTGTATACATGGAACAAAATATTTTATTGGTTTACATAATTAGATATACAAACATAGGGGCAATGTTAAAAACATTAAAGAGGCCGCCGAAACTGGACACAGTGGGAACAAACAACACTCCCTGGCATAAATAAAGTCAAATATCAAAGGTATGTACCCACTTAATGACAGCTTCAACAGTCTATATCAATTTGAATAGTAGAAGTACAAAGAGTGAATGGAAGCTGCAATATGATGCTGTAGTGGGGAAAAAACTGTCTACAGATATATCGAGTAAGAGCCGAGACCCAATTTTACAACCACAAATGGGAAAACCTATTGACTCGAGTATAAGCCGAGGAGGGTGGGCAATGCTTGTTCACAGACCCCCCCAGTATTAGCCAACCAGCCCCCATAATATACAGCATGCCCCCGACAGATGCAGTATCTAACAGCCTGCCCCCGTAGTATCAGCACTGCCCCACGTATATACACACTGCCCCCAGTAAGTATACCAAACACTGCCCCCAGTTAGTATAACAACGCAAGTGACACATGCACCCCAGTAGTATATTCAGCACTGCCCCCAGTAGTATACACACTGGCCCCTAGTGATACAGCACTGCCCCAGTTAGTATACAGCACCTGCCCCCAGTTAGTATACAGCACTGCCCCCAGAAGTATACATCACTGCCCCCAGAAGTATAAGCCTGCCCCCAGAAGGTATACAGACTTGACCCCAGTAGTATAACACAGCCCCAGAAGAATAATGTCTTCTTTCCCGGGAGCGCCTAGTATAGATGCGCCGCGGCTGACTTCCTACTAGGCGCCGACCGCGAGAGTATGGTCGGCGCCACAGCAACGCTGAAGCAAGAGATAGCAGCCGGGAGCCAGAAGAGGAGCCGCGATGACATCGGGGGGAGTAGCGCTGCGCATTCGGGGGCCACCAGAGGGTGAGTATATATAGTTATTATTTTTTTGTCCTATTTTAAGGACACCGTCATCAGGTCTGTGTAACTGTCCCTGTCACCTACCTGTTGAGCCACTCACATGGATCCCATCCCAGCCTTTATCTTAGTTATTTCTACACTTTATTTCAGTTAAATCATCTATTTTTTTACATTAAATGAGGCGGGTCACATGGTCAAGGGCATGATGTCACCCCTTTCCCCTCCCCTCTCCTCCCCCCTTCTCATGTCTGTGGTAATGGTATAGTAAGCCTTGCTGACATGCTGCATCCTCCTAATATACAGGTGAGAGACACAGACATCACTACACATGAATGGTCCATGTTCTGCTGTGACATGGGCGGCCTGGAGCTTGCTGTATCTCTCCTAAACACCACACCACTGCACACACAGCTTGCAGGGGGGCGTGGCCACCCACCAGGAAGCACATCATTAACAGCCTCAACATCATTATCAGTCTGTCGTCCCTGCACTGGGGGGTGTGGGCTGTGCTCCCACTCATGAATAGAGTGGACAGCTTATCTGCTAAATGCTTCCTTGGACATTTCCACAGTCGTTTGCATCAGCTTTAGGCCTCATTGCTTAGCTTTACAGGCATGTAAGAGGACCATGATGGGATATAGGCAATTGCTCTCTAATGGCAGTTTATGAAAATATATTTTAGTTTAGGGGGGTTATTTTGCATGCGGTTCTCTTAATTTTTGGTAGTATTGACTCTAAGCCAGGGACGTTTTCACACCTTTTTTGTGCTGAAAACTCGGCTTATACACGAGTATATACGGTAAATGCAAAAAAAAGTATTTTGAGAGGGAACATTACCGCTGGCTTGAAGGTAGCTAACTCCCGGGAGGAGATGGGTCTGTCCCTGCATTTTATAATAAGAACTACACAATAAGACAATTAGATGGCAATAATGAATTCTACATATTTAAAATGGCAAATTTAGAGAGAAATAAATCATTTAAAAATGATTATATCCTACACAGAAGGGACAGTGTAATGCTGCACTAACAAAGTTGTTTTTCATTTTGGGCGATCAGCGGATCTAAATTTAAAGTCTTAGGCCGTCCACACTTGCGTTTTTCACACGCGTGCTTTTTTTACGTGGCGACTTGCATTGCACTCTGACCCATTGTAATCAAGGCGATTTTTTAAACTTGCAATTTTTTTTTCACAACCACAGTTTTTTTATACGCCGCGTTTAAATCTCAGCATCTCTACTTTGCAAGTCACGCATGTGAAAAACGAGGCCATACAAGTCATGTAGATGCATCAAAAACGCATCGTACTCTGAGACACTGCAATCCAATGCGTTTTTCACGCATCAATCGCCACAGAAAAGATAGACCTCAGTCCTTTCACGCGCATTACCTGCGCGTAAAAATTGCATTGGAAAATCGTGTGAAAAGTGAGACACGGACAAACGCTGACTGAAAACTCTTACGCAAAATGTTCAGTTATTTCACTGGACCCAAACCCTGATTGCACTGATCACCTGATCTCAACTCAAGTGTGGAAGTGGCCTAAGGATTAAGTAGACCTAAACCCCAATAGTTGGATTGAAATCCTACCAAGAGTGAAACATGGATATATTGGAGAATAACCGCGGGTACAAGGGGACAAAACAGATTTCATCCAAAAACCCATAACCCAGAGAATCTCAACTTCCAAATCAAGTGTTCTAAAAGAGAAGAGGGAGGGACCGTTTGTCGCAAGGTACACTAGGGTATCATCAGCATAGTTGGACTTTCAAAGATAGAACCCCTTTCAAATTCATTTCAGCAGGGTAGCCTCTCAAATAGCTAAAGTTAGTGGTTTCAATGGCCAAGCGAAAAAGGGGCGACATGGGCAACCTCCGAGTCCCTCTTTCTAAGGGAAAGGGATTCAAAGATATTTGATTTGTTCGCACCATGAAGAAAACATTAGCAATAAATCCAATCCTGAAAGTGAGGTCTCGTATGCAACATAGTCTTCCACGCAACGGAATCACAGTGTTCTGGGATAGAATAAATCCAGATCTCTGTCCTGAGCTGCTGCCTATTAAAATACAACCTCTGAATATTTATATCTGTCCCCTTATCCAGGCATGAACACGGTCTGATCTGGGTAGACAAGAAATACGCTAACTTTTTAACAGGTTTTTCTCACTAAGAAAAGTAGTGCTAGACCCCCAATTTCCGGCAGCTCCACATAGATTAATGTAGGCAGAATTGTCATGCAAAGTGGCCTGATCCAGAGCAACGAGGGTCTGACAGAACTGAGACCCCACTGTCAGCATTTAGGCCCTATCCTGTGGATAGGGCCTAACTTTTCTTTGTGGGAAAACCCCTTTAGCTAGGTACCAAACTTTTAGCCATGATTTTCAAATTCCATTAAGGAGAGAGATGGGTGCTATGAGTCAGGAGAGGAAGGACATAATCAGGCCTGACACAAGATTTCCAAGAAGACCCTCCTCCCCCACTCGCCTCAAATATCTTTCATCAACCACTTGGACAGGGGCTGTACACTTGGAGATAACCGATCAGACTAAAAGTCATGAAACACGCCATTAATCTCAGCCAGGGTCAGTACGAAACCCCCATCAGATACCGCTTCAGTGGCAAGAATTCTCCTTTGCTCCTTTGCCAATGCAGCATCTCATGCTACGCACTAACAACTGCCCCCTAAGAGAACATCCCAGGTTTAGCCAAATATCCTCACTGCTTCCTGAACCTCTCCCCTAATAACTTGTTCTTTAGCAGCGTGTACTTATGTGAACAGGAACCCCCCTTCCATAAAATTGTCCCTAACTAGCTTATAACCCACATTTTAAAGCTTAAAAATGCATAGTTTTACAAATCCCCAGACAATGAAGTTGAGCCTTCCCCTGAAAAGCATGGTGTACCAAGAGCATGTGCTACTCATGCAAGGCAGCGAGTGTCATTTCTGCTGCAGTCCCTCCTCCCCCTCTCTTGGGCTGACAATCAATCCTCTGCTCACAGAAGTAAATCCTGATGGTAGATGCCTCCTGTCTTGCCTTTGCCCAATCTGTAATGTAATACCTGGAACCTAACATTTTAAAAAAATTATTTAGTATATATAAAATTAACTGCATAGCCATTAGTAATGCGTGGAGTAGCCATACTCCATGCCGGCCAGGCACTACATGCCCCAGTAGCCTCTGCAGTTAATTTACATATTACTAAAATAAGTTTTAACACAGTTAGGTCAGTTCCAGGTTTAGTAAATTATAGATTAGGCAGGGGCAGGCAGGAGGAATCTACAATCAGATGTACTCAAGAGTAGAACTCCTCATGATAGGTTGCCTTGAAATGATTTATTTAATAATTTATTTTTTGGAGCCCATGGTGGGACCAGGAAACAGTTGAAACCATAATATCTTCCGCTGTCTATTACATCCACAGTTACCAGTTAACATACATAAAGTAAACATGAGAGAACCAAAATGCCATCACACACCAGGACAATTTCTACGTAACTTAGAACATGCCAATGTTTAGAGAGGAGATTACCAATAGCCATGTGTTTGCTTACCTTTTTTTTTTTAATATAAAAATTAACTAGATGGTTTGGGACATTTTGCTAACATACTCGCTCAGGCCACAAAGCTCCAGGTTATAGCACGGCTATTACTGCAATGATAGAGGACAAATGTTATGTAAGACATGAAAGTCAATCGCTATCCTGAAAAATACGTACAGTGTCCCTTTTTTTCAGTTAAAACTGACTGATTTATTGTTGCCTCACCACACCACGACCATGCAATAGAGTGACCGCACAAAGGCATGATACAGTTTAGCCCCCCCTGATTTAAGTGTCACTCTTCTTCTTCAACTGTCCCAGTGGAACTTCTCTACTATCTTCTGCGCTGAGGTTCACCATTTGATCCATCCTCCCAGTACTTGTGTGCTGCCACTGTATTGGTTCTGTTGAGTAAATGGAAACTTGTTTAAAAAAAAACCCCTCATGAAAAAAAAATTATAAGGTTTTAGATTTTTTTTTTTTTCTTTTATATGTTGGCAGAAACTCTTGAATTTTTTTCCCATTGCTCGCTCATGTAGCGATTTAATTCGACCAATGCAAGGATCCACTGGCAATCTCCACTGCTACTATTCTAATAATAATGATATAGCATTACTGAATGAGATTTAGATTCACACAATGCATCAATGGAGTATCTGAACAATAGGTCAGAAGATAAAGTGGTATCATGGGGAAAACTGAATTGTGTTATGTTCTGTTTATAAGCTCAAGTATCCTCACTGTGGAAGGTTCCAGGGACAATGTGCCGCTGGAGTTCGGAGTGATCTACTAACCTCCATTTTCTTGCATGTGCAGAGTTTCTAGATTTGTTGGCGGCAGGGTTATCCACTACACGTACGTCTACGTTGTTTTATTGGATTTCAAACGCTTCTGGATGACAGTATAATAGGTACCTGATTGGGAGTGGCGTTTTGAATTGAGAATTTGCTTGAAGTAAAAAGAAACTACTACTCCGTTAATGAGGGACACTGTGTCTAGGCGGATCTTTGTGGATTTCTGTAGGTGCACTTATGGAGATTTTTTTAAAAACAAAGATTGAGGGCGCGTTCACACTTCCGCTATCATCGCGTTCATTACCACAAAGTAATAAATTGGGGCTAGCACACAGTGGGCGGGGCTCGGGCCGATCGCATATGCGTTTCCCGGGAAACGCATGCGATCGGGTTATTAATCGCATCTTTTCTCTGGAAACGCATATGCAGGTCAGCCCCAAACTTCCTCCCCCTGTGCAAACCAGCGTGAACGCGTCGGCTAGCGGAACGTGTGAACGCGACTAATGCCCCTTCCACACTTGCGTTTTTTCGCGCGTGCTTTTGACGTGCAGACTTGCATTACACTCTGACCCTTGGCATCATGGTCTTTTTCAGACTGCATTTTTTTTCACGCGTGCATGGTGTGTGCTGTTGTTTAAGCACGTTTCAATCTCGGCATGCTCTAACTTTTTGCAACTCATGCGTGTGAAAAACGCACCATACAAGTCCTCTGGAGATGCATCAAAACGCTTGCACAACAAACAAATCTGGAGGGCAAAAACGTTCACACGTTGCGCTTTGGTTTTCGTTTTCATTGCGTTTTAAAACGCTTACAACACTGAGATAGGTGGATTTGCCCTAATTACATTCCTGGTAACTTTTGTGTTTTACAAAACGCATGCTTAACATAGCGTAAAATTTAAATAGTGATGTAATTAGGCAATCATCCTCTCCTCATCTGGTTACTGCATTTTAAAACGCAATGAACGCAACCAAAGCAACAACGTTTGAACGCGTCCTGATACCATTCAATGCAAAT
Source organism: Engystomops pustulosus (assembly GCA_019512145.1). Classification (NCBI taxonomy): domain Eukaryota; kingdom Metazoa; phylum Chordata; class Amphibia; order Anura; family Leptodactylidae; genus Engystomops; species Engystomops pustulosus. The sequence goes on along the minus strand of CM033643.1, from coordinate 167,688,539 downwards.
GCGTTTTTCATTCACCATCACTTGCCATAGAAAATAGAGCTCGTCCAGAGGTCTTTCACATGCATTACCGGCGCTGAAACGCATTGAAATTGCATTGAACATGCGTGTGAAAAACAACACTGAACAAACTCTGACTGAAAAACTGATTGAACTCCGAAGCAAAATGTCGTTTTTCCTGACCAAACCTGATGCACCCTGTTCAACTCGACATGATCTGCAACCAAGTGTGGAAGGGGCCTAAGAGAGGTAAGGATAAATGCAGGCAGGTGGGGGTAACAAATATTGTGTGGAACTCCAGAGTCTCAGGCGCGGTCACACGTTGCGTTTCATTGCGTTTGAAACGTATATACAACAGCTGATGTGAGTTAATTTGCCTATACATTACGGTTTACGTTTGTAAACGCAATGTAACACATGTGTTTAACAAACACATGTGTTAACCGCCTTGTTAACGGATGTGTTAACATCGGTGTTTACATGCCGTTTTGTACATGGAAACGTTACATTGATGTAATTAGGCAAATCACCTCTCCTCATCTTTGTATATGCGTTCAAACTCAATTAACACGCATGTCAAAAACGCACGGGTGAATGCGCGCCTCAAGATTGTGATGGAAGCACAGAAACAGCTAAACTATCAGTTCTAGCAAGGCTGACAATAAAACAAATTTTTCTTCCTGAAAACAAAGCATATTATGCGGATGGGGAGTAAGATGGGAATGTTTCGGCGATGAGGCACCAGGCTCAGAAGGAAAAATACATTGTCATGGAATGCGAATCAGAGGGCAGCTAATTGACAATCACTGGGTATTCTAGGAGTATTATTTGAGACTTTTAAAACCCAACTCGATTTTTCTAGTAAATTATTCTACCCCAAGTGGAGGACGTTCTGAGCATTAAAATAGCAATTGCTAGGCTAGCTTATGGTGGCAAGGGATGCTGAGAGGCCTACAGATTGGAAAGAGTTAGGCCCGTTCCACACTGCCGAGAACGCACGGCCCGAACGCTGCAACCTGGAGGGTAACTGACACTCTGAGTTACTCCCCCCGCTGTGCAGCGTTCGGGCCGTGCGTTCCCGGCATCTTGCGTTCGGTGTGATGCGAGTTCATCGCAGCACACTCGCAAGTGGGGAACGGGCCTATGAATACAGCGGTTTACTCTGTTTCTGCAATAGGGGAACTTTGAGTGTAATTGCCTTCCTTCCTGCTTGTCTTACAAGGTGTTCATAGTCTGCTTAAGGAGGGAAAGGATCATATAGACCGGTGTCCACTCTCTTTAACTCTAACAATAAAAATCCTATCGAAAGTGTTAGCTATCTGGCTGGGTGAGTAGTTGGGGTCAATATTATAAAACATAGGACCAAGCAGATTTATCCCATCCAAGTCCACGTCATTAACATTTGGAAACTCTACGTGAACCTGCAGCGACACGAAGGCGCGGAGCAGGATGCATTAGTCTCATTAGATTCTGTCAAGCTTTTAAGCAATTTTTGAATGGGAATAATTATGGGAACACTTATGCATTAAGGAAATGGAGTTTTTGTGCCCTGGTGAGTTTTGACCAGTTTGAATTTAGATAATTGGTCAAAACTGTCAAAAACGGATGCGTTTTTAAACGTAGCGCTTTGTAGACGGACCCCCCATACTGCTTAAAACGTGCCAAAGCCGCGTTCAAAACGCCACTTGACATCAGCCCTGCCCCATGTTATGAGCTTCTTCTCCCAGATTTTGTCGTTTAACAAATCAATGGGACAAAGTTGCCATTAACGGGCTACCACTTGGCATGTTTGCAAAGATGGGGGGATCCACCTTAGTGGATTTTTTTGACTTAACCTATCACCCTTTTTAAGTGTAATGTGTAGGAAAGGACCCTTACAGAATGGATATCCAGTTTCTGGGGAATTAATATGTTGGAAGGTAATGCATGGGTGGAGTCAGAGAGGTGTGGCAGTTTCTTACGCATTATATGAATCAATCATTGTTGAAGTCCTTCCACAATTGGTTGATGATTTAGTCTTCTTCGCTCAATTTTTTTAAAGTACCTACAATTTGGAATCTCGCGGCTCATTCTTCCCAAGACTATGTCCTTTCTCCTAAGGTAAGTGAGGCTGTAACCGCCTGAAATATGCAAGGGTTAATGCGATTTTGTATAGGGGAATTTTGGATTAGGTGGCAGGAGACCCAATGGTTAAAAGCCAAGGTGGAAATGGGAGGATAAAGTAGGGTCGATCAAGATGCAGGATTTGGGGAAGTGAAGTGAATGTACCCTGGAATGCCTTGCTATAAAGGAATGCATGTCATAGAAGAGCTCTGCCCGTGCTGGCTTAACCCCTTTGTTATATTCATGACATGAAAGGCAGAAATAAACTTTATCATAATATTATAACTTTATAAATATATATTTGCTTAACTAAGGACCATGGCAAAATTACATGTCTATGTATTTTGCCAGGTCCCTAAAAACAGAAATTCGCTTTAGATTTTCTGATATGATTTGCCCTTTGAACAACATGGATGGGTCTGCACATTTTTTGGCCTAATATGGTGTGGAAAACCTGCTACAATTAGAAGGCATGTTTAGACACTCCTGAAGTGAAGCACTGAATTTTCTGAAAGCATAACCATTACACTATTGGAGTCAATAGCAATTAATACATCCAAGAAAGACGGAGTAGAGAGCTGCATAATTTTTGTTACAAAAGGCAAATTTGTCAGGTATGTGAGATACAGGGTATTACATGACATTCATCAGAATAGTTGAATAAAATCATCCTACATTAATTCTCAGATGTCAGTTCTACTATATGTGAAATTCCTTTCTGACCCTTTACAGAAGACTTTCCAGTAGGCGCTGGGAATCCCATCCTGATAAGAAGGAAGCTGCTGGCTTTCAGAGGGATCATTTGCCGTTCTCTCATTGCCTCCTCCTCTTCCTCACTGGTCAGAACTGTTTGAGAATGTAATCATATTTTCAAGTCACAGTTCCTTGCTTCGAGACAAAATAAAATATTACTTCTAATTTTTCCGTAAAGGAACCTGTCACCAGAAGGCTGAATTTCACTGGTGACAGATCCAAAAGGCAACTGCATAGTACATCCATTATTTTACTTTCACAACTGAGCGCCCTCCGTTCGTGTATAATCCACTGATTAAGCTGACCTGCTCCCTTTGGATAATTACACAACGGAGGGCAAAGAAGTTCTCTCTCTTATCACAGTTACCCCTTAATAATTTTTGCCAAGGATGGGTAGCAACTAGCAATTTCATGAGTGCCTTCATGTATTAACTTGATTCTATGATTAGACTGTTTAGGATAAGGCCTAGAACACCCTACAATCAGTGCGCATAGAGATTTGGATTCCATCATTATGTTAACTCTACATCGAGATCTTACCGAAGAAGAGATCTGATGCAGTTTTTCTACTATCCAACCTCATTCCAAGTGTATCATCTTAGCTATCGTTAGTACATGATGGCAACCTTTGAGCTTGGTGTGTCAAAATTCGCCAAAAAACCGAGCAAAACTCGATGCTTCCTGTCACCTTTAGAAAAACCTAATTTTGTAATACATGTGCCCAGCAGCCTCCCCTTATTAAGAACCTGTGCTGGCAAGCAGGCCTCCTTCCCTAATAAAATACCCCAGCGGCCCTCCTTACTACAAAATAACCCCTAGCCGCCTCCTTTTTAACTACTACATACCCCTAGCTGCCTCCCTGACTCACAAAAAATACCCCTAGCTGCGCCCTTTAACTACAAAAAAATACCCCTATCTTCCTCCTTTACTACAAAAAATACCCTAGCTGCCTCCCTTTACGCAAAAATACCCCTAGCTGCCTCCCTTTACTACAAAAATACCCCTAGCCGCCTCCCTTTAAATATAATATAATAATAAACTTAAATATACTTACCCAGTGATGTCTTCTTCCTGTAGCTTTACTGCAGACAGGCGCGGCACCTCCAGTTTGCAACCGCGTTGCCCCCGGTCACGTGACGAAAGTGACCTGACCGTCAGTCCCCTCAGTCACGTGAGATCAGCGCCGCTTGCAGCCTGGGGAGCCGAGTGAGTTGCAGACGGTGGCGTCCCAACGCGGCGCCAGACGGAAGTCATGGGGCAGAAACACCGGGACGGGGCGGACAATTTACACATTGAGCACATTACAGAGGGAGGGGGGGTGGACCGTCGGGCTGTGGGCGGCCGCGTGTCACCAAAATGGCTGCACGCGTGTCATTAGGTTTCGCCATCACTGGTTTAGTACAATCAAATGCAAACTTATATTTCATTTATTTCAAATCATCGGGCCGCGGCTACCTGCGCATGGAGTAGCCATGCTGTGGACCTGGGCAATGGCTCTCGCCCCCTGTAGCCATTGCATCCCATCCCGCCCTCACAAGGATTCAAATTTAAAGGAACTACCATTCAATGGTAAGGTGTAAGCTGTAACACCGAGCACCAGCTCAGGGTGACTGGTGCCGTGCTTAGTTTCGTTAGTGTTAAACCCGCGGTAATCGCGTTTTAACACATCTTTTTTAAACTTTATAGCAGAATCTGCTTCGGCGCTGCGCGCGACCGTGCGCACGCAGTGCCGAAGCATTTCTGCTATACAGTTTAAAAAGTGTTTAAACCGCGTTACCCCACCGCTGTTTTAACACTAAGCAACTAATCACGGCACCAGCTCCCCTGACTGGTGCTCGTTGTTTACCGCTTAACACCTCCATTTGAATGGTAGGTTCCTTAAGTTAGGTGGCGAGGCGGGGACGTGCAAACGCCCAGCCCGCCACTATTTGCTCAATAAAATATATGGTTTTGCTTAGAATTTTACTAAACTCTTAGATAAAGCCAAGGTGTAGTATGGGGAAGAGGCAGGTAGTAGGGACCTAACATCGGATCCCCTTCTTAATCCCTGGGCAGTTTCCATTAATACTCCCACTAATTATTGTCTGTGTTTCTCTTCCCATGTGCCCCAATTTCCTATTATCCATAAACCTGAAATAAGTATTTGGTCACAAACTTCCAGTGTTATGAGACTGGTAAATGGGCACAATAGTGGGTGTTATGCAGCTTTTATAGACCATCAGATCTCTTTAATCACCAAGAGCCTCATAAAAGTGAATGAAAAGGAGTCAAACATGCACTCGCGACTCTGCTCCCCTCACATAGGGGCTGTGTGACCCTCTAGTTTTTTATCCACTCACATAGGAAGCTCAGAATTCTGACACTACCACCTATCTTTACAGATGGTCATAATACGCCAGTAAACCAGAATATACATGACTACTGCAGACAGGATCACTACCTAACCCACACACGCCCTGATCCTGTCTGCGGTTTGTCATGGACCCCTGACTTGCTTTCTAGAATTAAGGAATACTCCGCTCCTCCTCATTCTGGTTATACACAAGACATGTCTGATAAGCCACACACAGAGACTGTTACGTCTGGAAAACATGAATCAATCCATACTATAGATCCATAACTATGTACAAGGAATCCCCTCTGGCGGCGTTACTGAGCGAATATACACACATACGAACGAAGAGAAATGTAAACCTAATGCACTGGGATATCAAATATCAAAGATTTTACCTATAAGGAGGGCGCCCGCTTCCGCATTGACCCCTTCGGCCGCCGTGACAAATAAGGATGCGCCTCAAGAGCCTCCTTCGATTCATGGTTTTGCCCTGTGACACTCATGTGGACAACGAGATGGCAGGCGGAGTATAAGGCTCCACGTGCCCACGCCCGACGTGACCTCTCACAGGTCGGTAAGTGAAGGTCCTGTGTTCAGGCGAACCTCTCTGGACCGTCGCGTTATGTGACCTAAGGGGGGCCGCGATGGGGACACCTAGTACTCTGGCCAACCCCCTCCTCGTAAAGTGCAGGAAACATGTCCCTTTACAGCTATCATTGTGTCGCTCATAATAGTCCCTGTTTCCATTAGCCAATCAGATTCCTTTGAATGAATTGGAAATTGCTATTTGATATTCGCTACCACCATCACGGACAATGGGACTGTTTCCTAAGGTTTGATCAACACCTAGTCCCCTCTGTTATCTGTTACCTATACAATAGTAACAGTGTGCAGGCATCTACAGTGCTCGCTTCTTTAAAGGACCTCCCACCACAAATCTACCTATAAAGGTAGATCGGGTGTTAGTTGAATTAATGGCCTGAGGATGCCCTTTTAAGGGCTAATCCTCATGTCCCCCGCAATTTTTTTGGTACGTTTATGCTAATTTGTTATTATGCGCTAACTGGATTGGAGTAGCCGCATCTGGGTTACCCAGCCGCTACTCCACGCCCTCGGTCGCCTCTTTTCTCCTCCTATTACATCTCGGCTCGCAGCTGCTCGAGCTGCGCGCCCTCGTCCACGTCCTGCAGTCTGCGCTGCGCAGACACAGCTGCGCATCAACTCTCCCAAAGCCGGGCTGCACAGGCGGCGGGCCTGCTGTTCTGCACATGCTCAGACTGCAGGACGGCGGACGAGGGCGCCAGCTACGAGCACTGCTCGCCGAAGATGGTAAGTAGGAGGAGAAAAAGGCTACCGGGCGTGGAGTATCGCCTCGTGTACCTCAATGCGCTACTCCACGCCCCAGTAGCCGCATAATAAATTAGCATAAACTTAGATCAAAGTTACGCAAACAATTGCAGGGACGTGAGTTTAGCCCTTAAAAGGGCTATCCTCCACGTCCCATTTATCCACCTACCACCCGATCTACCTTATAGGTAGATTTGTGGTGGTAGGTGCCCTTTAATGTTCACGCTTTGTTCATTGCAGCCAATTGGTAAGATCAAAAAGTTCTTTTTTGCTCATTAACCCTGAAGACGCAGGTTTTTCGCTTCATGTTCTTGCTCTCCATTTCAAAATCCTACCTTCGCCTTTTTTCTGTGTACAGAGCTGTGTGAGGACTTATTTTGTGCTTACCCTTTTTTGCTTTCCCTTGTTGATGTATTTTATTATTCCATGCCATGTAGTGGGAAGCCGGCAAAAATTCCAAATGTGGAAATTAAAAAAAAAACGTGTGTTGCTTCACGTTCTTCTTGCCGGAATCAGTTTATTATGACTTTCACTCTGCCTCCAAATACACCGCTACTTTATGCTTTTGGGTTTGGTAGCATCGCAGGTGATACCAAATTTATACAGGTTTAATGCGGTTAAATAAATTTCAAAAATGAAAAAACGAATGTGTACGAAAAGAAAAAAAAATTTGGCCATCTTCTGACACTAATACTTTTTTTTATAACTTGGGGGTACGGAGCTGGGGGACGTGCATTTTTTTGCGACTTAGCCGGCTTTTTTCCAATTGCTAACATTTTAGGACTGTGCGACATTTTTGAAATTTTTTATGTCATGTACAAAGGTGTTAAAAGTCCGTTTCGGACATGTGGGCCTTTATTTCCCGTCTCTGAGGTCAACCAACCGGCCGTAACCGTTTTTATATTTAAAAGATCGGGCCATTTTGGGGAAGCGCTGATAATGTTTTGGTGATTTTTTACTGTTTATATATGTTATATCAGTTGTAGGAAAGGGGATGATTTGAACTTTTAATAAATTTTTTTACATTTTATACTTTTTTTTACATTAACCCTAGATGGTCTTATCGTATCCTACCATATACTGGTGATCCACTGTATCCGCATATAGGGAGTTTTTTGCAGGAAACGCAGGTTCTACACGCACAAATTAAGGTTACAAAATCGAAACTTTAATTTTGTCATCTTCTACATTAAATCCAAGGGAAAATTATTTTCTTACATCAAACGTTGTCTTAGCCGTGCGCCTGGTAACACAGATGGTTGTAATGGTGATAATAAACCTACGCGTTTCAGGCGTACAAGATGCCCTTACTCATGGCTAGTCTATATATGAATGTGACATGATATATAGCTCACGTCTCTCACCTTCCGCATGCATCCAACATGTGTGAGTGAACAGGCGGGTCTAATCCTAAAATCTTAGTAAAAACACCAATGGTAAATATAACCATTACAAAACCTTTTATATTTTGGTATCTGACGAAAACATTATTTCTATTGCTTACTAGCAAATACTAGGAAAAACACTGAGCCAACTGCAATCGCAAGCTATAGGTTGTAAAAAAGTGTGTCCAGGCCTTGCACTGGACTGAGGGCGCGTTCACCGTTGCGTTTGACCTCGTTTTCATTGCGTTTGAAACGCATATACCAGCCTGAGAGGGGTGATTTGCCTAATGACATCACTGTTAGCATTTTTGTTTACAAACGCATCGAAATGCGATGTCCTAGCAGTGGGAGCCCGCGGCCTAGCAGGTGACAGCCAGGAGTGTGGAGAGGTGGTCGGCCGGGGAGCGTGACAAAAATCATCACATGACAATTGTAAATTGAGGTAAGATTGTGTATAGTGATTTACATATATTCCTGCCCTTTATGGAAGCCTGTATGTAGACTGTACTGTATGTTTCTTCTTCTGAACACAATAGTGTGTACGGACATAGATTAAAGTGGTTTTCCCACTTTTTAACATCTATAGAGGAGAAGGATCTGATCATTGGGAGTCAAACTGCTGCTGGAACATAGCATAATCAGGTGACGGTGGGTACAAGTTCCCCTTACCCCTACGGGACTCAGCCTTTGTTGGCCTTAAGGACGCGGCCCCATTCTTCAATCTGACCTGTGTCACTATAATTGTTATAGTTTTGGAACACTAGGAATATCCAGGGGATTTTTGAGATTGTTTTCTCGGGCCACATTGTACTTCAAATATTTTAAAATTTGATGACATCTTTTGCGTTTAGCTTATGAAAAACAAAAAATTTGGAAAAATGTGAAAATTCTTTATTTTCACATTCTACATTCTCTACTTTTGATGTGATAGTCATAGCTCCCAATAAAATTCTAACTTACATTCCCCACATGTCTGCTTTATGTTGGCATGGTTTTTTAAGATTCCACCTATTTTACGAGAATGTTATGAGCTCCGAATTGAGGGTTTTAATAATTTTTGACATTTTTTGTAAAATCAACCAAAACCTGTATTAGATGAACCTGCTCAACTTCCTAATTGGAACACGGAGAGGCCTATCATAATAGTGAGACTCGTAATTACCCATTTTGGAAACTACACCCTCAACGTATGAAAAACCACTTTTAATAAGTTTGTTAACGCTTTAGTGTTTTTATAGGGGTTAAAACAAAATGGAGGTGGAGTCTGCAAATTGGAATATTTTTTTCACAATACACCCATTTTTGGTGGAAAATTAAACTATACAATGGATTAAATAAATAAATCTCCCAAAGTTTGTTACCCAATCTCTCCTGATACAGCAGATACCCTATATGTGCTGGTAACCGCGTGGGGCGGCACGGACGGCATAGATGGGGAGGAGGCGCCATCCAGAACTCAGATTTGCTATGTCACATTGTAAACAGGCTATAATCTTTTTTATTTTTTTTAATGTGGACCTATAGGGGCCTTTATTTTCTTTCTTTTGTCACATAATGCACTTTTCTGGTACGTAATTTGGGGAATCTATGGCTAATTTGTTAATTTTGATTAACTCTTTGGTGGAGTATAAAATATCACTTTTCAGGAAGATTTTATTGTTTTTTTTTTTTGGCTGTTTACCATAACCATAAAGTAGTATATTATTTTATTCTATGGTTCGCCACGATTACAAAAAGACCTCATTTATAATATTTTTTATTTTTTTCCCATTTTTACTGAATAAAAAAAAGTAATTTGGCAAAAATTTTCTTAATTTTTAGCATCACCGTCTTTCATAGGCATAACTTTTTTATTTTTCGCCTCACAAATCTTTTAGGGCTGTAATTTTTGCGAGAAGGATTTTCTTTTAAGTGGTCTGATTTTAGATTGCATAAATTTTTTAAATCCCTTTTTAGAGATTTTTTTATAGGGTATTATTGAAAATGATCTTTTTTCTGGAGGTTCTTTTTTTTTTGTTTTGTTTGTTTTTTTACGGGGTTCAATTGGCGATCTAATAAGACTATTCTATTTTCGATTGCCCCTGATCTGTTGGCTAGAGAAAATCTGCCATGATGTCTACCCAGGACTGCATATAGAGAAAACCAGCTTCCTTATTCTCTCTCACTTAAAAGCAGTATAATTTGGTAATTTTTTGAGAAATACTGAGTATTAGTGATGTGACTTAAGCACTTGGGTTGAGATGGTAAGCTTATGTGAGCAGAGCCAGATTCCATTTTCTGTGTTGCCGCCTGCGACCATAAAATGTTGAAAACCAAAGCCAGTAGATGGGGTTTCTTGGTTGGATTAACTCAAAAGCCTTAAGATGGCTAATACTAAAAAAATACCCAGCCTTATTGTTCAGTGTTGGCTTATAATAGTGATGTGGAGCACAGGGATCCAATGTCATACTAGCTTGGTTTGTAAGCATGCGCATAATTCTATGAACTTTTGAAGTATCTTCTATTGGGTGAGGGGGATGGGTCTCCAATGTGATGGTGAAATAACCCCAAAGGAGACAGGAGAACATGGAAGTTGGAATGCAAAAGAGAAAAGCTCAGAGAAAAGCGCATGTGGGGTATGATAACCATAGTGTGAGTGATGCTAAAGAGGTGCTCCCCTATTGGCAAAGTGCAGCATTTGATAAAGGTGGCACAGTCAAAGTCCTGGAACCTCCTTACTACCGCACCGCACAGACTTTGAGTAATTTTTGTTGTGCATATAGGTAACTCACAATGCATTTTAGCTTACCATCTAAGCTTTGTTTAGGAGAGGAACCTGCACTTTCCTCACTTAAAGATGGCTTAGATGGTACGCCAAAACACATTATGAGCTATCTGTATGTACAATAAAAGATACTCAATCAAAATCTGTAGCAGCGCCTCTATTCCCAGCTGAAGTTCTACGTGCTCTCTATAAAGTATCTTCTAATAAAAATGCTCCACTGCCTCTCAGTTCATGTTTAAAAGACATCTACCATCAGAATTTCTGCTGGTAACTTACTGCCAAATATTTACTTGGTCAATGCATTGTCTAGAACAGGTTTTCGTAACTGTAGGGACTGCAGGACGTGCCTAAAAATGAAGCCCCCCCTCTAGTTTCTAAAACCTGTCCCTCAAACTATAAAATGCATCAGCCAAGTAAGTTTGGGCAGTCTACCATCAGAAATTAAAATGTCCTTTAATATTTATTATTTGATATCATATGCATTTTGTGAATAATGCAATGTAATGACATTGCATTATTCATGTGTGTGTAAGCACTGTGTTATGAAAAATTCGATGTATTGGATTAAGGCCCACAAACTTCACAATGATGCCTTCGATCACATGTAAGGAGTAAAAAGGTTGGGTAGGGTAACACTTAGATGCCTGCTCCTGACTTGACTAGGGTGTCAATAGAAGCTACATTCAGCAGATGCAACCAGGTAGTTGATTTATGATTAGAGATGAGCGACCCAAACTTTCCTTTCGTGTGTTCCCCGCACAACCTGGACATTTTACTGGATTGGCTTCCGAACAGCCAATTAGCAAATTAATGTTTGTCCCGAAAAACGAGCGGGAAGTTGGGGTCCCCTCATACTTATGATGACTTTGGAACATCAGTCATGGCCTCTGAACATTTCTCTTCTTCATCCCCATAAACCCCTTGTTAAGTACATCACTTATTACAAGAAAGAGCTATGACCTATGTAATGTGTCACTGGCAATGGACACCTCTTTTTAGCCTTTGATAGTATATAAGCATATTTCTATTTAAACTTGAACAATAACTTTTGTGTCACCTTTTGTTATATAATGGCAGTTTAATTTCTATCCATCTACAGTTAAAAGTATACAAAGCACATACTTACAGTTTCGACTTACATACAAATTCAACTTAAGAACGAACCTCCGGACCCTATCTTGTATGTAACCCGGGGACTGCCTGTATTTATATTGAATTTCAGCATGCCCCATCCTTTGTTCTCACAGGAGATAAGCTGACACTGGCAGCATATTTCTATAATGTTACATGTTGTTTCACATGTCCCCCAAACTGTGTTGCTGCTTTATCTATAATACTGCTGTGCTGTTTTCAGAGAATGTGTATTTTTTGACTAATAAATAATTAAATCTGTATGGTTGAAACAATCTAATTTCAATCCTTGGCCCTCTTTTTATGTCCCATGCAGACACAGTGCTATATAAAGCAGCTTAGTGCTGACCAGCCAGGACAGCTGCAAATATCTGATTCCCAGTCGTCCAGGAACCAGTCAATTACTTTTTAACACGCTTGTCAATTCACCAACGAAAATGAATTCTAGTAAAAACTATGCCAGAGGTGAAGCATGTGGCCTGTAACAAATGTATTAGGTTTTAGCACCTTCCTTAAAAAAGTGTCATGACTTCAATGAAAATCGTCTAACAATTTCTACCAAATTCCCTTTATCTTATGTGCTTTGGTCTTTTCACCTCTGAAAAGAATGTATTTAGTGACCATACGGTTAAACTTCCCCAATTGGGTTGTTTTGTGTCTTTAATGTTCTAAATCCACATCATATTTGAGTATATGTTAAATACATCACAAAGTTTTTAGATTTGGTTAACATCCTGTAGACTGATTCCTCTAGAATGGTTCCTGAATTCTGACTATTTATTTTACAGTTCATTCATGGATGGCTCATTCTATCATCTTTGATGCTGCTTTTTATGTTCACATATATTTATCTTTGGTAAGTATATAGTTATGGATCTTTTATTAGAAAAGTTTTTTTTTCCACATTATATGGTTTCTACATTTTATATCCAATGCTAATGATCAAGTTGCCTCATGGAGGCATAGTACCATTAAGTGCAATTGTATTTCAGTTGGCACATGACTAACATAGAAGATCATTTATTTGTATCAAGAATTTGAAGTAAGAGTAAAGCTACATGCTTGCTTCAGTGCCTTGACAGGCACTGTTCAATTGCAGAAATACAGAAGTCCTGTCCCCTAGAAGCAATATGGTGTCCTGAATAGGTCCATTATATCTACTCACGACACTGCCTCACATGGTTCAAGCATACAAGCTTGTCAAAAGATTAGAATATCAGCAAAAAGTATTTTTATATAAAAATTAATTATATAAAATAATTACAAACTGTGAACTTTTACAAGTATTTGTTAATGTTGATGATTATAGCTTACAGCCAAGGAAAACCAAAAAGTCATTGGGGGAGATTTATTAGAAGAGTCTGAGAGCAGAACTGTTTTGGTTGCAATAGGCAACTAGAACAGTTCTGCTCTCAGACACATTTGATAAATCTGCCCCTTTATCTCAGAAAATTAGAATAATTAACCCAAAACACTTTCAAAAGCTTCCTAAGTGTTTTAAAAGGTCCCTTAGGGTGGTTTCACATTGGCATTTTTTCACATCAGCGATTTTTCACTGAACCCATTGTATGTGTCCATAGACCAAAATGAGTTCAGTGAAAAATTTACTGAACCATTCATTCCAATGGGCTTTTTCACATTTCAGTTTTTTTCCACTGATCCACTGTTGTCAGTGAGCACAAAAAGAACAGGTTCTTAACTGATCAATGAACTGTAAAAAACCCATTAAAAAGAATGGTTCAGTAAGGCATCAGTGAAAAGGGACTGAAGCCAGGCAGAGAAAACCAATCTGTATGTGTCCATAGGCCAATATGAGTTCAGTGAAAAATCACTGATTTGAGAAAAAAAAACATCAATGGGAAATCAGCCACAAGGCAGTCATTGGCAAACTGCACAAGGAGGGTAAGGGACAAAGATCATTGTTAAAGAAGCTGGCTGTTCACTGAGTACAGTATCATAGTGTATTAATGGAAGGTTTAGTGTAAGGAAAAAATGTGGTAGAAAAAGGTGCACAAGCAATTGGGATAACTGCAGGCCTTTTGTTAAGAAAAGGACATTCAAAAATTTGAGGGGGATTCACAAGGAGTGGACTGATGCTGGAGTCAGTACTTCAAGAGCCACCATACACAGTCAGATCCAGAACACGGGCTCATTTAATGGGTAAAGACAATTCTGACCAATACACAACATCAGAAGCATCTTACCTGGGGCAAGAAGAAAAAGAACTGGACTGTTGCTCCGTGGTCCAAGGTGTTGTTTTCAGAAATCAAAGTCCCAGAGTCTGGAGGAAGAGCGTAAAGGCACAATCTGAGCTGCTTGACATCTTGTTTGAAGTTTCCCCAATCGGTGATGGTTTGGGGAGCCATGTCGTCTGTCCACAATGTTTTATCAATATCATAGGCAGCACAGCCATCTACCAAGACATTCTAGAGCACTGCATGCTTCCTTCTGCCGACAAGCTTTTTGGAGATGGAATTTTCATTCTCCAACAGAAATTGGCACCTGTCCTTACTGACAAAAGTACCAATACCTGGTTTAGTAACCACAGTATCACTGTGTTTGATTGGCCAGCAAACTTTCCTTAACCCCATATGGAATCTATAGGGTATCGTCAAGAGGAAGATTAGAGACCCCAGACCCAACAATACAGACGAACTGAAGGATTCTATCAAAGCAACCTTCCATAACACCTCTGGCAGCGCAATCTCCTGATCTCTCCATGCCAGGTTGCATTTTTAGCAGTCATTCATGCAGAAGGAGCCTCAACCAAGTATTGATTGCGTTTACTGTATGTACTTTTCATTTGGTCAACATTTATGTGTTCAATAAATTTTAAACAGTTGGTCTTATATAAGATTCTAATTTTGTGAGATAATGGGGCACATTTACTTACCCGATCCCTGCATGATCCCTGATCTGGACTGTCCAACAAGGATGAACCCTGACAACATTCATGAAGATCGTGCACCCGATATCCTGCATGTGTCGCTTCCCCGATCAGGTCCACCAGACTTCACCTTCTTCTTCTCGGTGTATGTAAGTGCATGGCTTGCAACACAATTTTTAAGTTAAATCCGGCGGTTTGTCCGAATCCGTCGGATCAGTCGATGGCCCGCCCCCTGATTTGTGTTGCATGAAAGCCGGCGGCAAAATCCGATCACGTGCGCCAAAAACCCCTTGTAAATCCTTGTCCCAGTGGCCCAAAACGTAAATAGTCGGGATGTACGAAGAAAGTGCAGTCCCGATGAGCCCCAATGACTTTTGGGTTTTCCTTGGCTGTAAGCCATAATCATCAACATTAACATAAATAAACACTAGAAAAAGTTCACTCTGTTTGTAATGACTATATAATATGAGTTTTACTTTTTGAATCGAATTACTGAAGAAAAATTTACTTTTTGCTGATATTCTAATTTACTGAGAAACACTTTTTATTTAAAGGGACAGTAGGAATGCATAATCTGACTATTTAACTGCTGGAAACTTATGACTTTATTCTGCTTTTGTAGTGAAGTTTTCAAGACATACAATGTGGCAATGGACTATCCAACCTTGTTCATGGTCATCTGGAATTTTGGAGCAGTAGGAATGATCTGCATTCACTGGAAAGGGCCTCTTCAGCTTCAACAGGCTTATCTTATCATGATCAGTGCTCTGATGGCCCTTGTTTTCATCAAATACTTGCCAGAGTGGTCAGCTTGGGTAATTCTAGGTGCCATATCTGTTTATGGTATGTATCTATTTGCCCCCTGTGTGTTGGCCCTTGGGCAATAGAATTGTACAGGATACAGACAGAATGTAGGTTGGAAAACCAGAAAAAGGTAAAGAGATATCGGTGTCTGCTGGCTTACTCAGACACGTAGAAAGCCATAGTGAGGTACAGTCATATGAGAATGTTTGTGCACCTCTATTAATCTTAATTATTTTTAGTTATCAAAATTTGTCTTTTTGCAACAGCTATTTCAGTTGGATATATCTAATAACTGATGGACACAGTCATATTTCAGGATTGAAATGAGGTTTAGTGTACTTACAGAAAATGTATGCATTAAAAATTTTTTTTGACAGGTGAAAAAGTATGGGTACCCTTCTCATTTGCTTGATTTGAATACTCCTAGCTACTTTTTAATGACTTACTCCAGCCTTAGTGACAGCATTCCCACTGTACTGATATTGTTAACCTATGCAGGGCAAGTGTCAGCAATATTACAGAACCTCCTATAAAACTTTCTTTTTCTAAAACTGTAGAGATGTAAAATGTATTACCCTTAAGAAACTTGAACCCTGGTGATAACTGTATTATGCTTTTGCTGACAGACTTGCTAGCTGTATTGTGTCCAAAGGGCCCTTTGAGAATGCTGGTGGAAACTGCACAGGAAAGAAATGAGCCTATATTTCCAGCATTAATATATTCCTGTAAGTAGGTAACATATGTGTTCATCACATGCCAAATGTATACAGTGAATGACGGTGCGTGAAATGCAGACTGGGAAATGGTATTTTACAATGATATTGTCTAAAACATTCAGTCACTTGATCAGATGAGGTCACACCTTATGTATCGCTGTTTCCATTACCTTTTCACAATTACTGTTCAGTAAAGATTTAGACCTCATGCACACATCTGCATAGTAGTTCTATGTGTACAGAGCTAGGTTTCATACAGTACTGCACATGTTATGTATTACATGATACAGTAAAATTGTAGTGTATGGGTTTCATGACAAACTCATACACACATTGCGGACATGTCACTTATTGCTGTGGATCATGGTGCAAAGGTTGAGTTTCACCTCTTGCAACAGCAATATAACAGTATTATATGCATCAGAGGTTTCAGCTGGTTTCTGATGGATGCATATTGGGACTTAGCGTAGGGGCACATCCTGCAGCCTCTATGCAATGTGGTCAGACAACCGTACCATGTAAGGGGCCTTAGGCTGGGTTCACATCACCCAATTGGCTGCTGCCGCTGAACCCTGTGATGTCAA
The DNA here is from genome assembly GCA_019512145.1 of Engystomops pustulosus. Lineage (NCBI taxonomy): Eukaryota > Metazoa > Chordata > Amphibia > Anura > Leptodactylidae > Engystomops > Engystomops pustulosus. The sequence continues at coordinate 167,671,733 of CM033643.1, read as the reverse complement.
TGTTTTAATATTGATAGTGACCTCTCTGGGTTCTGCTGAGGAACGTACGCGGGGGTGTGGGGAGAGATGCAATAAGCTGCATCCGCTCCCCATAGCCGCCCATTGCCTCTGTTAAGCGCATATGTTGCTCAGGCGAAGGGTGAAAGGCTACGTCTTTCCATTCTGCTTTTTTCTGCGTACATTAGGTATAGTGGTCAGATGGAGGCAACAACTATGCCTCCAACTTCCACTATTTGTCAGTGGATACACTAAGAGTATACATCTGGTGCTTTTCCAATGTATACCCTTAGCATTTACCAAAAACTAGCTGTGAACCCAGCCTTACTCTGCAGGTGGCTGATGTCATATAAGGCAATTAAAGGATACCTCTTACCACCAACTCTGCACATAGATGATGCCACACTTATTCCAGCATTTTTTGTTTTATTCATAGCCTCCACAATTCCCAAGCAATACAGTCTATCTCAATCAGCGCAAACTTGTCCAGTACAGATTTAGAACATTAATATTTATGTATTTTCATTGTATTTTGGTTATTCGATAGGATTTCAAATTTTTTTTCTTTTAACTTGAAAGCTGCCATGGTATGGATTGTGGGTATGGCTGATTCTGAAAATACAAATAGGAGAGTAAATCAGAGTTCAAAAGGTAAGTTTCCTTTAAGAATTTAAATATCCACCAAAGGGTGGTAAGTCAGCCCACCCAAAATCTCCTTCTGCTTCCACCCACCGTTCTGTTTGTTGCATGAGGTAATCTGAAGTCAGCAGATCAACACCAACAAAGATGGAAGCCTGACATGTTGAAGATGCCTCAGAAGATATACAGAAGTGGAGATGTACCGTAATAAAAATTATATGTATGACCACACACCATGAATAGAAGACCTGTTTCATTTATACCTTCTAAGGCGTCCTCAATGTGTCAGGCTTTCATGTTTAAAGTGACCTTCATTCTGAGCAAAAAAAAACAGAAGTCTGCACCATGTGTGCCAAGGAATATTTCCTCAAAGTGTTTTGCCTCTCGGTCACAATTTAGTACCTTTTTTGGTGCAATCATGTTTTGCAGCTCTGAAAAGACCTCCAATCAGGAAAATAGAGGGGTGGAACAAGCACGTGCTACTGACCAATGAGACCATAGCTTGTGCATCTTAGACACACCCACACAGACAAGTGTGGAGCTTGTAGCGAAGAGACTGAATCATATACATAAGTGAAAATGTGAAGGTTTATTCAGTGGCGAGAAATGTTTCAGTACAGGCGGTCCCCTATTTGAGAACACTCAACTTACAGACGACCCCTAGTTACAAACGGACATCTGGATGTTGGTAATTTACTGTACTTTAGCCCTAGGCTACAATAAACAGCTATAACAGTTATCAAAGGTCTGTAATTAAGATTTATTGTTGATCCTGGTTCTTATGACAATCCAACATTTTTAAAATCCAAATGTCACAGAGACCAAAAATATTTTGCCTGGGGTTACAATGTTAAAGTATACAGTTCTGACTTTCATAGAAATTCAACTTAAGAACAATCCTACAGACCCTACCTTGTAACCCGGGGACTGCCTGGTATTATAATTTTTGCAACTAGAGAAGAGTGTAATAACAAACCTTCCACCTCTCCCTTCCATCCATCAAATATCTATTGCATCTATCTATCTAAAACTGCAACACAGCACATTGGGCAGGTACTGGAGAGGACATAAAGCACATCATCACTGCTCTCCTGTCTGCCATTCCCTGCTGCTGATTGTAAGGTGAATAGGGGAAGCGTCACTCCTGTGATCCAAAGCTGCAGCCTCTCACGGGCTGAGCCCTCTCCATAGCCGGTGAGTCTTTGCTGCATATTGCAGCTAGCACCGATCGCGGGTGTTATTACAGCGACTGATGCCGGTAAAGCTGCTGGCAGCCTCAAAAAGATAGCGGCGCATGGGCGCCGCCATCTTGCCTGGGATCGTCGCTCCCCGCGACATCATCGGGGTGCGGCGATTCATCTCCACGGTAGCCTCGGGTCTTCCGAAGACCCGAGGCTATTTCGGGATCGCATTGACACCAAACCTGACCCACTTGCTATGGTCCTATCCATAGATATTGATATCTCTGGATCTGAGCATCCTAGAGCCATGAACAATGGGTTGTTATGTTTTACGGAGAATAACAAATCCAAAAATGTATTTGGTGTTCTGGTGAGACGGACCATAACTTCATAACTGTCTCTATTCAACCTGGTGATTTTAAAGTTTTAATGAATCTTTGTTTGAGACTTGGGAGGCGAGGGGGGGGGGTGATGCCTGGAGTCGGTTTGTCTGTATAGGTCTTTGAAGCCCGGCCACATGCTGGTTTTGTCAACAAACTAACTCAGGTTAATGTTAATTTACTGAGGCTGGGGGATGGGGGGGGGCTTGATGACCAAGACAATACCTGCAGGTTCCTCACACCTCTAGAACAGTGGTTCTCAACCTTTCTAATGCCGTGACCCCGCTATACAGTTCCCCATGTTGCGGTGACCCCAAATCCTGTACAAGAATATTGTATTTGCACCCAAAACGCGATAAAATCAAGGCTCCGATGGCTTTTTGGCAACCCCTGTGTTTTGGTCGTTCGACTTCTGCCGGGGTCATGACCCACAGGTTGAGAACCACTGCTCTAGAATTTCCCAACTAGACCACCCACCGAGCCTAGGCACCGCCTTACTTCAAGAATTCTGTGGCTGTGTGAATACAATAAATATATTATATAGGCACATAACTGCAAGGTACGAATAAGGCACAATATTTGTGCCTATTTCTAACATTTAACATACTTGTCATATACTGGTACTGACGTCATTAGGTGAAAGGTGTCAGGAATATTCCGCCATTTCTTACTGACGTCATTAGGTGAAAGGTGTCAGGAATATTCCGCCATTTCTTCACCCATAAAAGTTATATAAAAAGGTCAGGACATTTCTCTGAAAGAGACAGCTTGTTTAACATAAAATGACTCTTCACAAAGCCCTATAAAAATGTAAGCGATGTTAGCATGTAGCGATACAAAACACATTTTTTCCCCAAAAGATTTAAATTAGGAAAAGGAATGTGTCAATGTGTCAATTGGACTGTGCAGAAAAAGCCATAAAAGCAAATCCCACACCATTTTAGATTTTTCCATCTTTCCAGTAGAATGGCAATTTAAATGCTGATAATAGGAAATGTTCTCATACTGCAAGCCCTTATACTCAAATTCTAATTGGAAATGTACAAATATAAAAGCTGAAGTGGGAATGGGTTAAACAGGCAGCAAATTACCTAAACTTTACTGGATCTTTCAAGAGATCAGCAAGACCAAAAGACAAGAAAACCAAACTTAGTAGAGAGAAAATATATGCAAACAGAGCAGATGAAGTCTTCCTGTTTGTAACATTCAACAGGTATGATGAGGCTTCAATTCACAATAATTTCTCATCCAATAAAAGAACACAAGCTGGAATCAGATATCTGTAACCACTCTCATGGATGGGTAGAGAGCTTGTTTAACATAAAATGACTCTTCACAAAGCCCTATAAAAATGTAAGCGATGTTAGCATGTAGCGATACAAAACACATTTTTTCCCCAAAAGATTTAAATTAGGAAAAGGAATGTGTCAATGTGTCAATTGGACTGTGCAGAAAAAGCCATAAAAGCAAATCCCACCCCATTTTAGATTTTTCCATCTTTCCAGTAGAATGGCAATTTAAATGCTGATAATAGGAAATGTTCTCATACTGCAAGCCCTTATACTCAAATTCTATTTGGAAATGTACAAATATAAAAGCTGAAGTGGGAATGGGTTAAACAGGCAGCAAATTACCTAAACTTTACTGGATCTTTCAAGAGAAAAGCAAGACCAAAAGACAAGAAAACCAAACTTAGTAGAGAGAAAATATATGCAAACAGAGCACATGAAGTCTTCCTGTTTGTAACATTCAACAGGTATGATGAGGGTTCAATTCACAATCATTTCTCATCCAATAAAAGAACACAAGTTGGAATCAGATGTCTGTAACCACTCTCATGGATGGGTAGAGAGGCAGTGTTTTACTGCCCTGATTGCTCCTCCTATTTAGGGCTCTGCCCAATAAATTTGACAACAAAGATGTTAAAACTTTACAGTCTAAATTATTTGGAATGGTAAACTCCCTAGAATCCAGAGGAAGACATTATTCACCCCAGGCATATTGGTTGGATTTCCAGTTTATCATCAACTTAAATATTTCTATGCTGCATGTCTAGATAATATGGCTTCTAAATACTAATTTGTCCATATTAACGACAATGGGTTCAGATATGGTTCAGACTAAGTCTGATATATGGTTAAAGCCTCAATAGAGACCCCCATCTTACCTCCGGACTCTCATAATTTTCTCTTTATGTGATTTTATTCTGAAGAGACATTCCCTGAGGTCTCCACATAGACCCAAAGCCACAATCTGTTGCAATCCAGAGTTTCCTCTAGGGCTACAGAAATCAGAGGAATTGTTTTTTATTGGCCTGGAAAGCTAAACATGGTGATATCACAACACTGACAACTCTTGAATATTCATTTAGATCGGCTTTGATGGTGGCAAAATCTCCCTTTTCTACTCTCACTTGACTGATCCTGACAGAAAATTGTTTCAAATGACTCATTGGAAGGGAGACATTAGGATGGAACTTAAAGGGGTATTCCCATCTGGGCATTTACATTTAATTAAATTACTTAATATTGCACAATCTGTAAAACTTTCCTTACATTTACGCGAATTTAATTAAAAAAATAGTTCCTAAGAATGAAGATAATTTCTCACCTAATAGTCAGTCATGTTGTCTCTATAGACACCTTAGATATCGCTTGCTCGGAAATACGACCACGTCATAAGCTCTTGTGCGAGCGGTGCGAGCCCCGACTTGCCTACAAATAGAGTCCTGACAGGCCGGACCCACCACCAGAGATATCGACAATCATTACCTAACAAAAGCATGGACCATCTAAGCCTACATGCATTAACCAATAAACCCCAGACATTCTTTATATCATACCTTTTAGTTCTTGGTGCATCCCTCCAGCGAGCTGGGCCGTAATCTGAGAGAAGCCATCTCGGTTATCATAAGGGACAACATTGCTACATGTGCGTGAGTAATAATCTTCAAACACAGGAACATTTTTTTTAACAATAACAATCAAATTGAAACAATGTGTTACAGCTGGCAGATTAAATGAACTGTAATGATGAGTGCCAGATGAGAATAACCCCATCTATAAACTGTCAGATATGGGAGGTAAAAGATTGTATACATTCTTAGGGATCCATACTTCTGTGTATTCGGCGACTGGCGTTTAAATTAGCTCTAATAAGTAGTAATATAGGCTACCCCAACAAAAACTATTTTCATAGGCGTATGTTCAAGTGAACAAAACTTTGCTTTTCCAGGCACATGATGGACATCAGAGTGGACTTTTTATCTAACAATAAACCATGGTGCAACATGGTCATAGTGTTGTTATTTTGTGCTGTGTGGGATGTTTTGGAGCACTTTCTTACCTCCGAACCAGTGCGCCAGTTTATTCTGATTGGACACTGCATGTTCTTTCTAGGTGCACAACTCCTTGCACAGGTATTATAACAAGAAGTGTGTGCCGCCAAGCACCAACACAATTGTTCCGCATGGGCCATTTATGATATCCATAAACGACGATACAAAGTCCGTACAATCTTAACCAACACTAGGTAATGTCAGACAATAACAATAAAATACCAAATAACAAAGAAATGTAAGGCGGCACATATCCACTAGCTTTTCAATAACTCCCGTCTACACAACACGCCTCCACTCATGACAGATCTAGCCCCTCACGGTCGGCCCGCCAGGGCGCAAAAACCATGGAGCCCTCTCTATAGCGTTACGTCATTTGCTGCATATATGCAGCCAACAGGCTTCCCGGTTAACACCACCAGAAACGGTGCCCTAGCACCTGATCGCGGGTGTTTCACCATCGACGCCGCTGCAATAGCTGGCAACCCATCTTTTCGAGGATTCGCCAAGCTACCCCGTGGCGTCATCGATGGAGCGGCGATCCGCGCCATGGTAACCTCGGGTCCACGAAGACCCGAGAGAGCTACTTCGCGGATTACAACACCATGCATTACAATGTGCTAGTCAGCACATATCATGTAATGCACTAGGAGCATGTAACAATCCCCATATACTGCCATAACTGTAGTGTGAGCATATACATATAAGATCGGCAGCTAACACCCTAGGTTTAAAGTACCACAACTAGGGAGTCTGAAACAGTATAAAATAAAAACAGTTAAAAAAAAAAAATGTGAATAATAAAAACACCCTAAACACGCACATCACCCCCGATATATCAATATATTAAAAACAGTAAAACAACAAATCATAAATAAAACATTAGGTAATCGCTCCAAGCGCCCGCAAATGCCTATCGATCAAATATGCATAACGGTTTTTCACTGCGTTACTATATCCCGTCCGGAAAATCGCGTCCCACATCAATGGCACTTTTTTTGTCATTTAAAAAAAAAATAAAAACTGCCTATAAAAAGTCTATCACAAGGTCATACAGTCCATAAACTTGATAACAGTGTAAACGATAATCAGACAAATCCGCAAAAAACGACAACCACAAAACCCACGAAGAGCCAGTACAACCAAAGTATAAAAAACAGTTATTATCCGCGCAGAAGATGGCAAAACCCCCCCACAAATGTTTATGTAGCAGGGCACGGGTTTACTTTTTACAACAAAACAACAAATGTAGGGAAACCATTCTAAAAACCTAGACAAATTGGTATCCCCGTATCAAATCGCAACACATACCCAAAGACTAAAAGATAGAAACAAACAATCACAGTTTCATATTGGGGCGCACAAGTGCAAATCCGTAAAGATCACAAGCACACACAAGCAGACGGCAGCAATGCGTTTTTTTACACAAATGTTCACTGGCAATATTGAATTTTTCCCCCATTCCTAGTACAGCACGTCAAATGGTCAAGCATATTCAATACCATCTCTATCACGTGACAAATTTTGCATATACTCAAGAAAATAAATCCGTCACCACAGACGTCTGCATTGAAACATAACAAAAGTTACTGTGACTGTATTGATATCAGGGGAGCAACAAAAAATGTCAATGAAAAACAAACAGGTACCACATGCCCTGAAGGGTTTACCTGATCTATCCACCAAATCGCTGGCGTCTATCTAAGAGCGATGGTGTAATCCTGATATATTTGAGATAGATTATTTATTGTTTCACTGTGATCGATCCGAACTCAAGTGGACTATAGATTCTTATGCGTATATTGTCTTATAGATTTTCCACCATGTCTCCATATACATGGGCCACACTTGCACAGCCTGGGCAATACCCACATACCGTAACGCACTTGTAGCGCACTGTTCCATTCAAAAGGTTGATGGTAAAAGCTTCAAGTTTTGCAGAAATTCCCAAACGTCTTATACTTTCTTTTCTCAAAATGAGGAGCCCATAATTGTCAACCTGGGCCTTTCTCCAGATCAGAAGACAGATGGTGCACCACGAAAACTGCTGACTAAACAGACTAATAGATCAAATCAAACCCATTCCCAATCACCTACCCCCAAAAAAAACTTCGGTATGTGAGTGATGGTTTACGTATAAGAACCTCTATAATATCTTGATCAGAACGGCTAAGCATAGGCAATATAAGATTGGAATAACTATATAATGGTATCAACACATACGTACATAGGTACCAATCCACTGAATTACTTATTGTGACGCTTGTTGATGATCATTCAAAAAACGAGTATAAAATCTCTCACAATGCCTTTATTACATTGCTCTTTAAAAAGCACTTCTTAAGGGTAAGAGTACGGATTCCGCTAATCCACTAGTAGAGGCATATTAATCAACACAACCCATTTTTCTTTAAAAATTATCTTCATATACGAAAGCTTTGAGCTATTATAACATGGTTGTCAATATCATAAAATACAATGCTTCAAAGCCTGGAGTGATGTGACATGCTATTAATCCATTAAACAAGTCATTATAATACAAAGCAAACACCGATGGTGGGTTCTCATAATAAAGTATTCAAGTTCATGATATAATGGACCATACTCCAGAAGACTCGATCAACAAATCACTATTTGAGATCACAAGAAATTCATTTATGTGTTCATCCATGAATATTAAGGTAAACCACTCATATACACATTCCGATATCAAAACAAATTCTGAAAGGGCTTCCAACACAAATTACCCTAAACAAAAGAAGGTTTAGTCAATATCCACACAAACTTACACAAAACGACACACTTGAATACCTACCCAGTACAAAATCCTTGCACAAACTGCATACAAGCTACATCATCTCCCTCTTACCCACTACATCCCCCCGTTCACTTTTTTTGCCGCCAGCACATTTATCAGAAGGAATTGTCTGGAGCACAACGTATATCCCCATACATAAAAAAAAACGGAAACAGACGGGTAAACAAGTCTTAGCTTACTGGTGGATAAAGATGCAAACCCACAAAACAAGAACATAACAATGCCTAGTGTGGACAAAGTCATTAATAGTAATATCATTGGCAATCATAAAAAAGGACACCACAACTATCAGATCTTACCTGGTATCATGACCAGCAAATCATGTGCCATTTGTTAATCAGGCGAGTATGCAACAACCACCCACGTTAAAGGCGGCCACAAGCATAGCTGAGCGTAACTAAGACTTACAGCATACAGGTAAGGGTAACCAATATTACACACAAGACTGATCATTACAGGGTTACAAATTCCTCCACGCATACAAATAAGTTCATACACAGTTTGCCCGCACAGTAGGATCATACAAAAGCAGTCCCTCAAGTTCACCAACGAATAAATTAGTGTGGGGTCACATGCAATACAGCAGATACTTGTACCTATTTTGAATAATCAGATATCATCTTAACAATCATATCATTCCAGATTGTATAGTTTCCATCAACACAATGGATGTTGGCCACCGGTTCCATTTATCAGAAGGTTTCACAATCACAGTCAATTCCTTTGGAACAATAACAGTCGTGCAGCTCAATGCAGTGAAATCTAACATATTTTGCAGGTTAGACTGAAAATACTGGTGTTTTCTTCTTGTACAGTAACAAATCATCAACATCAAAAAAGCATACAAAAACCTTCAAAAATACCAAATCCAAAAACAAATCTTCAAAGACTTCAAAGAAACAACATCTCTTCAAATCTTCAAGAATCTTCAAAGCTTCCAAACAAAATCTTCAAATCCCCAACAAAAGACCAGTAAACAAAAGAATCTTTTACTGAGGAACGCACCAAGTTTATACAGAAAGAGTCGGATATTTGGAGAGCTGTAGTGACCATTAAGACTTCTTACTTCTAAACTTGTCTAGACGACGCCCATTAGCGAAGCTAATACCAACCTCCACAAGACCTGCCTTTATAATCCATTATTACAGATTTCACACCATCAAAAATAATATCTTTTACTTTACTAAAAACCCAATTTACTTCTGCATACAACTTTTCTCACGAATACATACACTCAATGTTTCATATTTCAATCCTTCATTTTCTATCTATCTCTATCCTCATTCTTTTGCTTCACCTTCTTCCACCCCTCCCCTCCTTCGTCTTTCTATATCTGCACCTTATCCTCGCGACTCGCCCTCGTTCCCCCCCCCCCATTGCGAGCAAAAAGATAATTTCAACATCTTTGAGGAAATCCACACAATCACAATAAAAAAAACTTTTCACGGTAGTCATTAACTTATTACGGCAAATACCCTTAATTCTAAGCGTGCTGATAAATTAGGGAGTGAAATTTTACTGTGCTGCTGAGGGTTCACGCGATATTTTAGGAACGTAAAATACCCAAAACAAAAAATTAAATAAGTACCAATGATAAATAGTAAAGACACAGCATTGGTGCACCCTCTTTTTCGGTTCTATCTAATTCCTCCTAGGACCCCACTATATGTGTATACCAATTACAACCATGCCACTGGCTACCCCCATTTCTCCGGGTCCTATTGATCTGTACCTAAGCGGAAGATAATCATGTTTGATCCCTAAACGAACTAAAAAGAAAAAAACGCAAGGTTGAGTTGATGCACTAGTGAAATACAAATACACGTTCAGCAACACGTCTGGCATTTAAAAAACTCGCTTTTATATGAGCTAAAAATTGAACAATTTTGTACAACACATAACTCGATAGGCAGAAAACAATTGTCACTGTGCAATATGTTGCTTCTAAAGTTAAAGAAAAAACTCAACATAACACAAACAAACCATATAACACAAGAATAAACCAACAACCGCCCCAAAAGATACCACAAGCTTAACTACATGACTTGGAGGCCGACGCCGAGCGGCAACTCTTCTCCCACATCATCCGCTCAGCCCCCGCCCCGGCTCGATCTCCCCCCTCGGTACCTCTCCGGCGGGGTCTTCGCCTCCATTCCCCTGCTCTTCCCCTGCCACGTAAGGAGATGCCACTGGAAGGTAGCAGCTAGAAGAAGGTAACGGGGGGGACACGCTCCCCCAGATTAGCCAAACTTATTATTATGTCACACTTCCTACCCCACAACATAGATTCAAGAGTGCTGTCATTGGATTCGATAATTGATGACAAACATTTTTTTGTTTGAGTCTCTTATACATTAACCAAAATAGAGGAGAAGTGATTTTCGATTTGTGGTTCCTGATATATTCTTTTTGCATTTTCTGCCACACAAACCATTGATAAGATGTCTTAATCAGATCACCAAAAATCCCTTCTGAAAAACTGAACACCCTAAAAAGTCTCAACCTATAAAAAAACAACAAAAAGAACAAAGACTCTCCAAACCCCACGAACGCAGCGAGGCGGGAGTGCGCGCGCCTGGTTATCTCCGACCAGCCGGCCTTGCCTGCCGCCCAGGACTTGTGCCCCCGTCACCTCTCTTCTCGTGTAATAGTGAGGAAGGCGCTAGGAAAGATCTCATGAAGGGGACGGGCCGAATGGTTGCACTACGGGCCGGGCGAGAGGGAGGCACATTACAGTGGGAGGGGAGGTCCTCACCCATGGTGCCTATACAACCGGCAGGGTCCAGAAAAGAAGAGAAGAAACAAGGACAATGTGGCGGGGGGGGGGAATCAATAAAGCTAAGTTTGATGCGCAGGGATGAAGATGGAAGAGAAGGGGCAGGGGGCCAGGGAACGCCGGGGTGACTAGAGAGACACAAAGCCGAGAGGGAGGGGGGTCTGACTATACGAGCTGTCGTCACTCAGCGGAAGTGTAGTGGGGGCAGATGACACAGAAAAGGGGACGTCTGGCGCTGGGGGGCAGAGCAAGTGTATTGGGCTGGGCCTCAACTGATGTATTGGGGGCCTCTACCCTGTGTATTGGGTGTGGACACTCTCTCTCTCCGTGTCTTTGGTTGCTCTCACCTGTGCAATTGGGGGTCCTCTCGGCCTGTGATAAAATCATAGGCTTCGGTTCATCCTCATCCCAGATAGCAGATTGCAAGCCTATGAAACAACTTGACGCCGAGTCTCTGAGGGATCGAAAAGAAGAGAGGAGAATGCCACCCAATTACCCAGAGGCGAAGAGCCGGCCCCATATAACAACAGAGCGAGAGACAACACCACTAACACGGAACAGAGACCCCAAAATTCACAGCCGGTCCTATAGTCGGACACAGCCACCCCAAATAACGACCCAGATGAGGGAAGAGAGGTAAATAGCCCCTTGCGCAACGGTAACCATGCAGAAAGTTACTACTATAGCCCCCTAGGATTGCACGCCACGGAAGAACGAGCCGTTACCCGCACGAGTACATACAACGTCGAAGGAATACAGGCGCAGGACAAGAGAACCCCCAAACACCTCACCCCCCGCCCACAGCCACCCCCCAGCCCGCTAGATACACTGCCGAGGATAGAGAGTACCAGCACTCCAGCTCAGGTACCAATACCACGGACACAGTTCCTTGGAGAGCCAGGAGAAGATTAACCGCAACCACCACTACTGTGGAGAATGCACTGGTAAGCGGACGACGATACAACGCACCCTACCCCACCCACAATAGACTCACACACGAGAAGAGTGAAGATAAGCCAACGACACAGTCAGTCACATATGTCAGTACAAGGGACGACACAGGGGCAAACCCCAAACTAGCGACACACACACGAGAGAGTGTCTCATACCCCAATACCAGCAGAAAGGAACTGCCCCAAACTCTGCAAACTTCACTATGGTGCTACCCATCCCAAGCTCTAAACACTCAGGAGACAGACACCAAAACCCTCATACACGGAATGCCTCATCAGGGTACCCATAGAACTATTGCTGTTGCAAAAAAAGAGAGTGCCCAACCACACGCCCAAACCCGGATAAAAGGTCAATCGAGGGTTAAGCAGTAATATCACGACCAAGACAGCTCATTATTTACAACACAAAAGGAAAAGCATCGTATAAACAATTAATTACATCGTACATGCGGAAGTAACTAAAGAGGACAACAGACAGACGTCCCCCCTCAAAATATTAACACCTCAGGGGAGTAACTATCCGGCTACCCCCACCATACGCGGAGGTACAAAGAGAGAGAACACGCCCACAATACACAACAGGAGAGCAAGCCAACCAACCAATAACAACAAGTGAGAGCTAAAACCACGAAATTACACCAACACATGCACATGATGCAAGCCTCGAAACGCCAGACTCCCCCAATATACCACAGGGGAGAAGCCCACCAAATACCGAGGGAGAGCACCAACCACCAATCCGAGAGAGATCCCCCAATAAACAGTCGATTAAACTGCGTGACCGGCTTCTAGATGCCACCCCCACTACACAAGAGGGAGAGAGCAAGCCCCTCTTAAATGACACACGTGGAGAGAAGGAGAAGCCGCTCACCCGACATACTAGACACACAAATAGAGCCTGGAAGCGCCACCCGCAATACACCGCTGGAGAAAGCACTAAGTCCACACACACCCATCTGTCATACCTCAAGAACTGGCCTACACAACGAGATCAACGGATTCACTTTTCTTAGATTCATTCGGTTACTCAACTAACGCTTCTCGGCCTCGCCGACCCGCGACAGATGGAAAGGCACGAGCGACGGCGAACCTTCCAGGGCGCCCGGAAGAGCGCGTCCGCACGTATAACGCTAACATATAACTTCGTCACCGTCAGGGGACCTAGGAATAACTGTTCCTTAGTACGAGGTGTAACCCAGTCCAAATGGTATGTGCGCCATACGAAAACAAAAACAAACGGCAATAAAGGGACAGATCCTAGTCAATGAAAATACTACAGCAGCGGCATTTATGGAGATCTGGCAAAAAAAAAAAAGAAATGATGAACAAGGAAAGCAGCAAGCGGAAAAAGAAAAAACTGGGCCTATAAAAAAAAAAACGGAAATAAACTCACACTGGGGCAAACCACTTAATGTCCCGCGATTGGAGTCTACTGGTCGATGTACAGGAGTGCCAGGTGAATGAAATAGGTATATATGTAGTGCAAACAGAGACAGACGGATACAGAGTTTGAAGAAACACACTTACAAAAGTTTCTCGCAGTATTTAAATAATGCAACAGAAAAAAAAAAACGCAAAGCCAGTAACTGGCAGAAAAACAGGTGTCTTGTAACAGGTTCGAGAGTATACAATAGAGAGTATTTGGATACGGACAGAAGCCACAACCGCAGCTGTAGTTCAAACACAAGCACACACTGGATGTATAAGCAGGCCAGGCTGAGTAAGGAACAGCTGTAGTGTCTTTACAGAGAACGCCTGACTTCCAGCTCTGCATCCACGAAAACTAGGATCATACTTACAGCGTATCCCACCTTAGAAGGTAGGAATGAATCCCCATTAATTTCCTCACACATAACAAATAAAACATACACCCATCAATGACGATCTTATTGCTCCACTTATCAGTTGCAAGGCAGCTATTCTCTCTAACATCCTGCAAGCTGGTGCCTTTATATGCTATATACTCTGATCACTGTAATGGCTCCAACTAAACACAATCTCATCTGCTCATTTCGATCCCATGCGAGAACCACAGAAGGCCTGACTAGGCCAGGAAACAATCCAAGCTACGAAATCTACACGTCAAGGTCTCAAAAAGTGCCTGCACCACAATTGTGTCGCATGGGCCATTTTGATATCCTAAAACGAGATACAATAGTCCGTATCAATCAGTAACACATCTAGGTCATGTCAGAATAACAATAAGAATAATAAATAACAATAAATTAAGCGGTCCTGCTTTAACCCGTTCACGACCCGTGACGTAATAGCACGTCACGGGTCGGCCGCGGGCGCATGAGCCCTCTCTATAGCCGGTAAGTCTTTGCTGCATATTGCAGCAAAGGCTTACCGGTAACACCCCCGAACGGTGCTAGCACCGATCGCGGGTGTTTTCACCTCGATCGCCGCTGGCAATGCTGGCAATCTTTTCGAGGATCGCCGCTCCCCGTGGCGTCATCGGGGAGCGGCGATCCGTCGCCATGGTAACCTCGGGTCTCACGAAGACCCGAGGCTACTTCGGGTTAACCCATGCATTACAATGTGCTATCAGCACATTGTAATGTATGAGTAGTAAAATCCCCATATACTGCCATACTACAGTATGGCAGTATATGATAGGATCGTGCAGACACCCTCTGGGTAAAGTAACCTAGGAGTCTATGAAAGTAAAAAAAAAAAAAATTATAATAAAAAACCCTAAAAACTCAAATCAACCCCTTTCCTAGAATGATATTAATCTGAAATAAACAGTAAAAATCATAACACATAGGTCTCGCCGCGTCCGAAATGCCCGATTATCAAATATGAGAACGGTGTTCACTGCGTTTAATCCCGTAACGGAAAATCGCGCCCCAAGTCGAAAATGCATTTTTTGTTCATTAAAAAAATTAAAAATCTATAACAAAGTGATAACAAGGGCATACCAGTCCTAAATTTGATAACATGGTAAACCCACACACAGCTCAGTACACCAAAGTATAAACAAGTTATTAGCGCCAGAAGATGCAAATCCCAAAAAAAATTGACGGAGGTTTAATTTTTTTAAATGTATTGAAAATATTATAAAAAACCTATTACAAATTGGTATCCCGAATGCACTGACCAAAAGATAAAGAGAGATGCAGTTTGGGGGCACAGTGAAATCCGTAAGATCCAAGACACAAGAAGGACGGCCACAAATGCGTTGTGTACCAATTCACTGCAGTTGGAATTTTTTTCCCGCTTCCTAGTAACGGCAGGAATATTCAATACCATATCTATGAAGTGGCAATGTGTTACGCAGAAAATAACTGTCACACGCTCTGTCATGGAAAAAATAAAAAAGTTATGAGTACCCTTTTGTGATCATGGGAGTAAAAAATGAAAATGAAAAAACAAAAAAGGGCCAGGCCCTGAAAGGGTTAACCTGATCTATCCACCAAAAGTGCTGCGGTCTATCTATCATGGTGTAATCTGATATATTTAGAGATAGGATTATTTTTGTTGGTGATAATCGAACTCAAGTGACTTAAGATTCTTCTTGTATATTGTCTTATAGTTTTCCCCATGTATACTGTATACATGGGCATGCACACTGGGCCACATACGTAACCCTTGTACTCTTGCAATTCAGAAAATGTTTGATGGTAAAAGATTCAAGTTTTGCAGGATTCCCAAAAGTCTTGCTTCTTTGCAAATGAGGAGCCCATAATTGTCAACCTGGGCCTATTCTCAGTCAGAGATGTGCCACGAAAATGACAAGATGAATAAGATAATCAAACAAATTCCATCCCCTTCGGTATGTGAGTGATGGTTTACCAGTAAGACCTTCTTTAATATCTTGATCAGAGGTAAGCATAGGCCAATATAGATGAAGAATCTTATATATGGTATCAGCATACGTATCATAGGTACCAATCCACCTGATTACTTATTGTGACGCTTGTTGATGTCTATGTCAAAAAAAGAGTAGATCTCTCAGTGCTTTTTGCTCTGTAAAGGCACTTCTTAGGGTAAGGCGGATTCCGCTATCCACTGTAGAGGTTATCACCCTTTTTCTTGAAAAATTCTTCATCTGAAAAAGCTTTGAGCTATTAAATGTTGTCTCATAGAAATACATGACTTCAAAGCCTGGGGATGTGAACTTTTCCAATACAGTAAGTTATTAGAACAGATGGGTTCTAATAAAGTTCAGTTCTTATATGTCCCTCCAAGTCGATAACAATTTTGAGATCCAAGAAGTTAATTTGTGTTTCATGAATTTAAGGCATAAACTTCATTCCGATTTCACAATGATTAAGGGCTTCCACAACTTCCTAAAAAAGAGGTTAGTCAACGCCCCAGTAAATCAGGACATCATCAATATACCTCCCCCAGTAAAAATGTGTTTAATGTATCAGAGGAGGTTGCACAAGTTGCCCCTATAATGGTACCTCTAGCTTGGTGGTAGATGGAACCATCAAAAAGAAAGAAAATTCCTAGTGTGGACAAATCATAATAGTTTCAACATAAAAAGAAACTATCAGTCTACCTGGTATCAGAACATGTTTTTTATGCACCTTCGGTAGTGCATAGTAGTTAGCTATGGTAGGGTAAGCATTAAACAAGACTTTATATTTATCCTCACTCAATAAGTTAGCATTTTCCGCTTCAATGAAGAGTCCCTCAAGTTTCCCAACATAAATTAGTGTGGGGTCAGTGGAAAGGATATTTATATCAGATAGTAATCTTAGCATCATATCTTCCAGATTGTTAGTTTCCATCACCATGGTGTTGCCTCCTTTATCAGAAGGTTTCACCGTCAATTCCTTATCTGACCATAACATATCCAATGCAGTGAATTCATTTTGAGTTATACTGAAATACAGTTTCTTCTTGAACATCTTCAAGCCTTAAACATCTTTTGAGACCAGTTATACAAAAGTCTGAATATTTGGAGAGCTGTAGTGCTAGGACTTCTCTTCTAGCGCCCTTGGAGCTTCCACAGCCTGCGTTTTCCTTTGTTTCATTCTTTACTTCTCAGTTTCTTCCTCTTTATGCAACTTATATAGAACCAACTTGCGAGCAAAGAGGTTCACATCTTTGATCCATAAAAACTTATCACGGTGTAGGTATGAAGGACAGACCTTTCTGTAATAGTGAAATTTTGTGATGTGAAGGTGTTTTAGATGATATATTAATGACCAGGTTGTAAGAGGTCTGTTCATATGAACATTGTTCCATTACCTGCCACTGCACCCCCATTTCTCACGGTCCCTGAGCTGTACCTAAGCGGTCTGTGTGCCTAAGAAACTAAGGTGGTTGTGCAGTTGAAATTATAGTTCGCCGTTGGTTTACTGTTTTTGAGGTAATTGTATTTTGGGAACGCAATGTCACTGAATTGTTTTATCATGAGTGGAGATGATGGAAGAAAAAAAGGGCTGTCCCCCAGATACATTTTATTTGTCACTACACATGATTCAGGTGCTGTATTGTTATATAAATTGTGACCGTTTTTTGTTGGTCTCTTTTAATGAGGTGGTTTGTGGTTCCTGATATTTTTGCATTTTCTGCCACCTTGATAAGATGTCTTAATCGTCACCAAATCCTCTGAACCTAAAAAGTCTCAAGTATAGAGCAAACTGATTCAGTACATCCTATTATCAGGAAGGAGTACAATAGCAAGAGCCTTAAAGTCACCTTCTGTCCATATCCCACAACTCAATGGATAATGATACATGACCGTCTGAGTAGTTTATTGTTGGGACTGAGTAGTTTATTATTGGCCACTACCAATAAATTAGAGAGAGTGTGGGACACGCGGAGTTCGTCCCTACTAGGCAATCTGCAATACGGTACTACAGGAGGGGGGAAAGAATGTTGTTTGGTTTTGGTGACGAGAGCATGAATTTATGTGAGAACGTGAGTAGAGAAAGACCCAAGGTTTGTTTTCTATGTATAGTTTCTGTTTTACTGCTTTATTTCAAAGGATTATGTACATGTTGTTAGCCTGTCTTGTGAAGGTTGCCCTGTTCTTCCCTCTGGATACCTCTAGTCTGCATCATAATCATGACATGATGGCATAAATTTATATTTACTCTATTTGCATATTGCAGACTCAGTTCCCTACATTAAGATTTTGTATGTTTTCATTCACTCTTTTGAGCTGGGACATCCATTTTTTGCTCTTTAAAGAAATAAAAAATGCTTCCCTGTGGAAACCAATAAAAACCATGTTAAAACAAAATACCAAGGGAAAGAAAGCACAAAGCCTTTCCCTCCATGTGGTAATCATGCAGTAAGCGTGATGGAGCCTAATAGGAACTAGTCCCTCTTCTCAACTGGCCACACATTTGTTTCCATAGCTGTTCACTGAATGGCCTTGGATATTCTTTAGTAAAAGAATCATGGCTCAAACCCTATGATATCATTTAATTTACCTATAATACATCTTAATTTAGAAACTACCCTGTATAACTTTATGTAAAATAGATTCATGTCTTCAATAGAACAATGTATTTTCATGGTTTATTAGGAAACACTGTAACAAAGGTTTTCTTCAAAGTTTATACATACATGGCAGAGAAGTTATGTCACCACAGTAACCTATGAAATGTTAAAGATTATGCTATTGCTTTATATTAGTTTTATCTTTTAAATACAAGGTATTGTAATATTCAATCTAGTAGGATATGGAGCTAATAATAATAATAACAATCATGTGGCCAAATTGAATCCATACTTTGTAATCATGATCCACAGGGGAAAAGGTATGAAAGGGGAAGAATAGCAAAAAGAAATGTGTAAATATGGTTAAATATGTATTATTGAGGGCTTTATAAATATGTGTGATGAATCCCCACTTTATAGTGTTTTCACAGGGGTGGGTGCATTCACGCACAAAAATCTGCTGAGCTCAGTGGAACAAGATCTGGCTGCAAAACCCTTGTATAATGATAACAAGTTCAAAGAATTGCCAATACTACAGGTAAAGAGTGGCGGATAGAGGAGCTACTTAAAGTTGAATTTACTGGTGAGAGATGGAAATCTTGCTTGTTTAAAGGTGACCAAATACTTATATTCCACCTTAATTTGCAAATAAATTCTTTAAAAATAAGACAATGTGATTTTCTGGATTTGCTTTAACATTTTGTCTCTCATAGTTGAGGTATACCTATGATGTTAATTACAGCCCTCTCTCATCTTTTAAAGTGGGAGAATTTGCACAATTGGTGGCTGACTAAATGCCTTTTTCCCTCCACTTTATATGTATTACCGGAGGGACTGTATTATCCGGCCCTGTTAGTAAATATAAGAAGTACTGTATGTACTGCTCCTGTAAATAAGTACTTGTCAGCTTTACTGATGCCAGCTGTTGTGTCTGTTCTGGGGTCTCCTCTATTATTGTGTGCTCTTAATTTTATTGCTGGGGTGGTATTTATTGCAGTTTTATGATATTTTATTTCTAGGTTGGAATTTTGTACTGTGCTGTGGTTTTGGTGAATCTAGGGTGCTGGTTATATCCCTTGGACCAGTAAATGTTTCCATCTGGCCTAAATCCTTAGATGAGGAATAGAACAGACATTTAAAGGAAACTTCATAATTTTTCTAATTTATTATATATTTGTGGAGTTAGTTTATTTTATAAAGACTCCGAGTCACTGACTCTGACTTCAAAAGCCCTGTTGCTCGTCAAGTGAACATTTTGCTAATTTTTGCAATACATAGTCACAAACATGTGATCCGCAAAGATAAATGACCCGCAAAGTTAAAGAAAACCTGTCACCAGAATCTTACCCCTTACACCAGTAATACAGAAGTGACAATTATATTCTTTCATTTGCATATCATCTAAAATTAAGCTACAGTGTCTCACTGTAGCTTAATTTCCGCTGATATGCAAATGAAAGAATATAAGAGTCAATTCTGAAGCAAAGAGTCATGGTTTCTCCAAGCTGCCAGTGAACCACTCTCCCTTCTTTTGATTGACAGCTTGCCAGAATGCTGTCACTCTCACTGCCTGGGGTACTTAGTAGTGAGCACTGGGTGGGAAACTGCAGGTCACTATTTCACAAACCCTGTGATGGGCAGAGCCAACATAAACAATGGGTACAACATCGGGAGAGAAAAAGAACTGGACCGCACATCCACACATCACACAATGATCTACATTATATAACGAACTTGAGGTTCTTAGTTACATTTTGATCAAATTGCATAAGCACACTAACCACTTCATGGTGATCTCTGGGTCCCCGGAGCCATGGGGGCTATGCCTGCCAGTATGGGTGCTGGGGGGCAACTGGGTTCTGGCCCCTGCCGGTGCTGTGCTGCAGTGGATGCCATGTGATGCTGCACACAATAGCAAGGGGACCCACTACAACAAGCTCACCGTGAAGTGGTTAGTGGGCTCATACAATTTGATCAAAATGTGATTAAGAACCTCGAGTTCGTTATATAAAGTAGCCTAGCGGCAGTAGATCATTGTTTGATGTGTGGCTGTGCGGTCCAGTTTTTTTCTCTCCCCATGTTTATAAACAATGAGTACAGTTACAAAAATCAAGCGCTACAAAGAAACTGTCTCACATGTGGACTGCCCCAGGAAAGTAAGACCAAAAGTCACCTCTGCTGCAAAGGATAAGTTCATCCGAGTCACCAGCCTTAAAAATTGCAGGTTAACAGCAGCACAAATTAGAAACCAGGTCAATGCTACACAGAGTTCTAGCAGCAGACACATCTCTACAACAACTGTTAAGAGAAGACTGTGTGCAGAAGGTCTTCATGGTAAAATAGCTGCTAGGAAACCACTGCAAAGGACAGGCAACAATCAGAAGAGACTTGTTTGGGCTAAAGAACACAAAGAATGACACTAAACCAAAGCAAATCTGTGCTTTGGTCTGATGAGTCCAAATTTGAGATTTTCGGTTCCCACCACTGTGTCTTTGCTCAAAAAGATGGACAAATAGACTCTACAAGCCTGGTTCCCACTGTGAAGCATGGGGGAGGAGGTGCAATGGTGCTTTGCTGGTGACACTGTTGGGGATTTATTTAAAATTGAAGGTAAACTGAATCAGCATGGTTACCACAGCATCTTGCAGCGGCATGCTATTCCATCCTGTTCATTCATAGCATTCATAGATAAAATACAACATGCAAAAGATAAAAAAAGATTGCAGCAATCACCAGTAAAAAAATCTTCTTTATTTCATCACAGGGTAAAATAGGTCCAACATAGGAGCAGTGGATTAGATAAGGCTAATACTGGTGAGTGCCCTGATCTTTCTTTATCTTTTACATGTTGACTCCTTCAAGACTGTTGGAAGACCAATTCAGGTGACTACTTCTTGAAGCATATCGAGAGAGTACCAAGAGTGTGAAAAGCAGTAATCAAAGCAAAAGGTGCCTACTTTGAAGAATCTAAAATTATATTTTCAGTTGTTTCACACTTTTTTGTTAGGTACATAATTCCACATGTAATAATTCATAGTGTTGATGCCTTCAATGTGAATCTACAATTTTTATAGTCATGAAAATAGAGAAAACTCAAAAATTTGGTCTGCACTGTATCTCACCTAACAAGCTTTGTTTTAACCTCTTAAGGACTGCCCATAGTACATGTAAGTCCTAAAGAAATTATGACTGAACAAATTAGGTTTACAGGCTGAGTCCTCTCCATACAGGGCAGGTATCTGCTGTATTATACAGCTGACATTTCCAACTAAAAGCTACAATCTATTCTGGAAACAGTTGTGGCAGTTAACCTTTTAGTTGCAGTGGCCAAAGCCACTAGTAAATAAAAAATGAGAAAATATTAAAAAAGGAAAAATTCAAAACACCCCCCTTTCCCTAGAACACATATAAAACATAAAACTAAACAAATAAAATCTTAAACATGTCTGGTATCACCATGTCATGAAGCTCCCGATCTATCAAAATATAAAAATGGATTCCCGGCAATGAACCTTGTTATGGAAAATAGCACTCATATATCCAAATTGCCACTTTTTTTTATTTTCCAACACATTCAATTTTTAAATAAAAAGAAATCAAAAAGTTGTACAGTCCTCAAAATGTAGGCAATAAAAATATCAGCTCATCCTGCAAAAACTGACTCCTTACACAGCTCTGTACCAAAATAAGGCAAAGTTACCATATTTTTTTTTTACAAAAGGTTTTCATTTTTAAAAAATCTATTAAAACCTATATTAAATTGGTATCCCCATCATTGTACTGACCCAAAGAATAAAAAGGAGGTATCAAATGGAGAGCAAAGTGATAGCCATGAAACAAAATGGAGTAAATGCGTTTTTTTTGTAATTTTATCACATTTTAAATAAATATGCTGTTTGTCATCTAATAAACCAAATTCCTATAAACTCCTAGGAATTTGTGGCCGTAGGTTTGTGGTAAACATTTGTAACTAGATCACCACATGGTGATCTGGTAATGTTCACAACCAAGAAAGGCAGAGCTTCCCAGAGTATTTCAAAACTGAAAGACGATTACTGTTCCTTGTTCTTGACACTGGTTCATGTTTTCACCAAACATGGTTTCCTACCAACAGCCCAGGAGCAAGTTAGCTAATGTCAGCCCACATGGATTGCCCATGGCGTTGCCCCAAGCTGTTGGTAATGTTTGCGATCAAAAAGGTCAGAAGGGAAATTGTTATCATCTACCTAAACATTGGGACTAATATGTTGCAGGACCTGTTATTTTTTTATATAAAAGGTAACCTTTTCAGGGGACTCGTAACCAGATAATTACAGACAACAGGCCATTACAGTTATTAGGTGTTTTCCTCCTACTTTGGATTTGTTTTGCTGTGTGAACAGCATATAAAACATATTTTATAAGCTAATATGTAATTAGTTATTTAAAAGTTTGCTGCCCTTAGCAGATGTATGTTGTGGACATACATTATAATGAAGAATTAAATTGCTGCAGGCCCTTTAATCAGTCCACTGATTTTGTCCCTGTTGAGAAGACGCAGGACAGAAGATGGCTGCTGGTCACATGTCCACATCACATGTCCTGCACATGCCTGGGCAGGTCATGTGATCATCACTATGTGCTTGCTGGCAGTCCATTCAGTACGTTACTTTGGTGATGTAATGTACAGTGATGGCAGTTGCACATGATTACTGCATAAGCAGGACAGTCTGTTACCATCACTAGAAACAGAGCCTAAAAGGGAAGAGCTGTTACTGGGAGTTGTAGTTGGCGGTCATCTTGGAGACTACTCTTTAGAAAACCCATAAAAATTTGTTATTTTTAAAAAGCAAACTATTTAAGCTCCATTTTGAGATGCAACTGAGTTTTGTTGTATTCATTTATTTATAGCATTATGGTCTTTTATTTCATATACCCTGAATACCATTTAAAGTACAAACCTAAAGAATCTTGTACATACCCTTGGGACTGTCTGTATTCGGCAATAGCTTCATGGAAAACTAAAAGGTCACATCTAGTATTGGCAGAGACACTTTCCAAAAAGCAAATCACCTTTATCAATGTTATTGAAACTACTATTGGTAAACTAAATACACTCCAATGAACTCCAATACAATGTCGTATCACTTGACATTTAAAAATCAAGTTTACACCATTAAATAAGAAGCATGCGTAAAAGAAAAGTTTTTAGGTTTGTATGGAAAGTTGGCATTGTGATGGAATGAAAAGTTGTTATTAATGTTTATGCATAGAGTACATCTAGATTCTTTTCAGAACCTGTTTCTTTTTAGTCTGTTTATATATGACTTGGTAACAGGAATCAAAAGCACCGTCTCAATGTTTCCACATTAGTAAATAAAAAGTTTCAGAAAAGCATTTTTTCAGAATTTAAATATTTTACAGGGAACATTTTTGAAAATCTCATGTGACAAGAACAAATGCCACGTTACAAGACAGTACAGGAAATATGTCATTATGCTGTCTCCTTGAGAAGATTCTATGTCTGTCTTTGGAGGTCTGCCCTCAGATTTATTAAAGTGGCTTTTGGCCCTTGATAATTCTGCTGGCAGTGTTCTTATACTGTAGGGGTTGTTTCCATAAAAAGTCGCCACACGTAGACCATGGAGTCACTTTGCGACAAAACTTGTGCCTGAACAGAAAGTCACAATACTTTAATTAAATCCTGTTGTAAAAACTTGACTATGCAAGTTTAAAGGGGTATTCTAGGAATAAGTATAATTCATATTGAAATGGTTCAATAAAATATAAGCTAATATGCAATTACTTGTTATTTAAAACTTTGCTCCCCTTAGCAGAAAAATGTTAATGACATACACTATAATGAAAAAAATAAAATGCTTGTTGCCCCTAAGTGATATATTTACATTATTAAAATGGTAACAAAAGGCTTCTTGTTATCATTAAGGTAGAAAATAAGTCCATTGATAAGTCCATTGATTTTGTCCCTGTGGAAGAGACACAGGACAGAAGATGGCCGCTGGTCACATGTCCACATCACATGTCCTGCACCTGCCTGGGCAGGTCATGTGATCACCACTATGTTTGGATGTAGTCAGTTGTTTGCAGTGCATCCAGTATGGCCAGTCTTGTGGTGAGACGTTATCTCAGGGGGCAATGTGTAGTGTTGCCAGTTACACACACACATTGTTACTTTGTTAACAGAGCAGGTTAGACTTTTAGATCATCACTGGGAGCAGTGAATGAGATGACATTGAATTTTGTTGTATTTATTTATAGCATTGTGGGTTTTTGTATCAGACGTTCATATTCACGGAATACCCCTTTAATGAATTTAGTGCAGGCAGGTCTATGTCAAAGTGACTTTGCATTGTCCTATGTTCATGTTGCATAATGGAAAGTTGCAAAATAGTAATTGCACCTCAACTGAGCCAAAACAACCCCAAACATAGACAAAAAGAAAATTATACATGACCCCCAGTATGTCTGTCTATGTCCTAACATGACATAAAGCAAAAAAGAAAGTTTGTGAAGGCAATATATGCCTTTACACCTGGCTCTCACCAACAACAACAAAATTAAATTCTCCAACGGTTTGTCTTACGGCGCACAGGAACTAGTCCAGAGCCCGAACAAACATTGAACACTTGTGAAGGATATACCCATTGATCCAGCATGACATAGGCAGTAAAAAAAAATCTTCTTTATTTTCTGATGTTAAAATCAACAAGCATCAAGGACACACAGCTAAGCGTCACACAGTTTTTACGTTTACATTTTTTACTTCCCAACTTCAAAAATCAATAAATTTTTTGCCACGTAAAGAGCTCTGTGATGGCTTGTTTTGTGTGTAACAAATGGCACTTCGTCGTGACGGTATGTAATATTCCATGCTGTGTACTGGGAAGTAGGAAAAAATTCCAAATGCAGTGAAACTGGTGAAAAAAGTGCATTTGCACCATTTTCTTTTGGGCTTAATTTTTACGGCTTTGGCTGTGTGCCCCAAATTACATGTCACCTATATTCTTTGAGTTGGTATGATCAAGGGAAGACTACATTTCTATAGGTTTTATTGCATTTCTTTGTTTTGTCTTTTTCATACTATTTCATGCTGTGTGAGGTTTAACTTTTTGGAAACTGTACGGCTAGAGATGAGCGAGCACTAAAATGCTCGGGTGCTCGTTATTCGAGATGAACTTTTCCCGATGCTCAAGTGCTCGTCTCGAATAACGAACCCCATTGAAGTCAATGGGAGACTCGAGCATTTTTCAAGGGGACCAAGGGTCTGCACAGGGACGCTTGGCCAAATACCTGGAAACCTCAGAAAATGATGGAAACACCACGGAAATGGACAAGAAACAGCAGGGGCAGCATGCATGGATGCCGCTGAGGCTGCTTAATCGCACCATTATGCCAAAATTATGGGCAACAGCATGGCGATGACAGAGTGACCGAATGAGGCTAGATAGCATCTAAAACATCCAATAATTGACCCTGATACTATAGAAGACGGCATGCAGAGGCAGCGGCAGCAGCGGCAGGCTAGAGAGTGGTATGGCGACATACCCCAAATGGACTCAGGCTTCAAACCAATGGGTGGCAGAGAGGAACCAAAGGAGGTGAGCAAGAAGCGCTGAAATGATTTCCTATGTGAACAAAAGGTTGACGGTATATTTAGTCGATAACACAGCATGGTGGCGACATAGTGACCAAGTTCCATAACGTATCTGGTGAAACACCCGAAAAATGAGCCTGACACAGCTCGTTTGATAAGGGGACGACATGTGGAGGCAGCCATGGAGACGACTTCCATGATTAAGAGTGACAGTATGGGGCATCCATATTGCGCTGCTATGATTGAAACTTCAGGTCTCCAGCATGGCAGCGACAGATGCGCCGAGTTCCATTATGTATCTGGTTAAACACCTGAAAATTCTGCCTGATACAGCTCGTTTGATGAGGGGATGATGTGCTGTATATCCTCTCGCGCTCCAGCGTCTGGGGTATAAACAGTTGAAAGTTACGCATGGAGACATTGGTGGACGCTGTGGAGGATCGTGGAGGCAAAATGGACAGGAAACAGCAGGGGCAGCATGCAAGGATGCCTCTGAGGCTGCCTAATCTTGGGATTGAGCTGGCGGTCCGCTGACAGGTGAGCTTTCGCCTGTCCAAGCCCCTGTCTCTCGGCTCCTTCCCACCCAAAATGGGACTGGGTGCCAGAAGCGTTTCCTTTGAAAAAAGTATCATTTTCAAAGCAGGTGGGGGCTACAAACAGCACTTCTAAGAACCTTTTGGATAAGATCAAGTGTAGTACTGTTCTGATAAGTTTTGGTTATGGCGGGTGAGGGGAATGTAAACAGATGCGCAAGAAGCGCTGAAATAATATCGGTAAATGATAAAAGTTTACCAGTATATTTTGTGGATAACACACAGGGTAGCGACAAAGTTAACAAATTTGATGTGGAAGCCATGAAAACAACCCAAAATTCTGCCTGACACAGCTCGTTTGCTAAGAGGACGATGTATGGAGGCAGCTATATGGACGACATTGGGAGGCAGCTATGGAGATGATGTGTGGAGGTAGCAATGGAAACAACGTGTGGAGGCAGCTATAAAGACGACGTGTAGAGGTTGCTATGGAGACAATTAAATTTGGATAGTGCCTGTATGTGGCAGTCCAAAAAAGTTTTCAAACCAGAGGAGCAGTGCCTTTACACCTGGCTCTCACCAACAACAACAAAATTAAATTCTCCGCTTTGTCTTACGGCGCACAGGAACTAGTCCAGAGCCCGAACAAACATTGAACACTTGTGAAGGATATACCCATTGATCCAGCATGACATAGGCAGTAAAAATAAATCTTCTTTATTTTCTGATGTTAAAATCAACAAGCATCAAGGACACACAGCTAAGCGTCACACAGTTTTTACGTTTACATTTTTTACTTCCCATCTTCAAAAATCAATACATTTTTTGCCATGTAAAGAGCTCTGTGATGGCTTGTTTTGTGTGTAACAAATGGCACTTCGTCGTGATGGTATGTAATATTCCATGCTGTGTAC
The DNA here is from genome assembly GCA_019512145.1 of Engystomops pustulosus. Taxonomy (NCBI): domain Eukaryota; kingdom Metazoa; phylum Chordata; class Amphibia; order Anura; family Leptodactylidae; genus Engystomops; species Engystomops pustulosus. The sequence continues at coordinate 167,644,203 of CM033643.1, read as the reverse complement.
TGGGAAGTAGGAAAAAATTCCAAATGCAGTGAAACTGGTGAAAAAAGTGCATTTGCACCATTTTCTTTTGGCCTTAATTTTTACGGCTTTGGCTGTGTGCCCCAAATGACATGTCTCCTATATTCTTTGAGTTGGTATGATCAAGGGAACACTACATTTCTATAGGTTTTATTGCATTTCTTTGTTTTGTCTTTTTCATACTATTTCATGCTATACGGAGCTGTGTGAGGTTCAACTTTTTGCAGGAAGAGCTGAAGTTTTCTTTGCTAACATTTTGGAAACTGTACGACTAGAGATGAGCGAGCACTAAAATGCTCGGGTGCTCGTTATTCGAGATGAACTTTTCCCGATGCTCGAGTGCTCGTCTCGAATAACGAACCCCATTGAAGTCAATGGGAGACTCGAGCATTTTTCAAGGGGACCAAGGGTCTGCACAGGGAAGCTTGGCCAAACACCTGGAAACCTCAGAAAATGATGGTAACACCACGGAAATGGACAGGAAACAGCAGGGGCAGCATGCATGGATGCCTCTGAGGCTGCCTAATCTTGGGATGGAGCTGGCAGTCCGCTGCCAGGTGAGCTTTCGCCTGTCCAAGCCCCTGTCTCTCGGCTCCTCCCCACCCAAAATGGGACTGGGTGCCAGAAGCGTTTCCTTTGAAAAAAGTATCATTTTCAAAGCAGGCGGGGGCTACAAACAGCACTTCTAAGAACCGTTTGGATAAGATCAAGTGTAGTACTGTTCTTATAAGTTTTGGTTATGACGGGTGAGGGGAATGTAAACAGATGCGCAAGAAGCGCTGAAATAATATCGGTAAATGATCAAAGTTTGCCAGTATATTTTGTGGATAACACACACGGTAGCGACAAAGTTAACAAGTTTGATGTGGAAGCCAGGAAAACAACCCAACCTGATCCTTCCTGGTGCTTTCACTCGCATCTTTGTCGCCTCCCCCGGGGAGATCAGTCTGCCGCCTGATGCCCTGTAATAGCTCTTGGGCGTGGTGCTTTTATCGCCTAGGCTCAGCAGTTTGAAGCCACCGCCTGCTGTCCTCTTAGCGCGGCAACGGCTGCTGTGCCTAGAGCTAAACCGACTGAATGGCGCCATTCCCACGGGATGTAATTCTTATGTAAGGAGGTGGATAAGGGTGGGAGGAGGAGGAGGCATAGTGCCTGAGATACCTGGCCGAGGTAGCCCACAATCTCGGCGTCGGCAGTATATGACCAGTCCAGGGTCATACTCGGTCCCCCACCTCCACCAAGTTAACCCAATGTGCCATCACGATATATAGTGGGCCCTGCCCGGCAGCACTCGTCCCACGTTTTCCGTGGTCAGTGGAACCTTGTCAGAAAACGGCGTTTGGTTCAGGGCACGATGATGTGTCTTCCGTGGCTGGTGCAAGGGCTTGGGGCGGCACATCGGGAAAAGTAGTGGGCGGCTTGGGGACCGAATATACCGAGGGGCGGCCGCCCCATGAGGCTGGCAAAAGGCCTCGGTCTCTACCCGCTATAGGGCGCATCTTCTCCAAGCTAGAAGCAGTTTGGAGAATGTGGACTTTTAGGGCTTGGGCGTGTGGTGGGTTTCACTGTACTTCCTCTTGCGCTCCAGCGTCTGGGTCATGAGAGCTTAACGCTGCGCATGGAGACATTGTTGGATCTGTGGAGGATCGTGGATGCAAAGTGTGGTTTAACGCACAGGAAGTGTTTGGCCTGGTTCCTGGGCAGGGGGCTTGACTAGCAAGGCAGCAGGTTGACACAGGGGAAGGCGCAGTTGTGGGCCCCGGCTGGAGGTGAAACGGCCTTGGTTCCATGGTGGGTTTTTGCATTCATATGCCTGTGCATACTGGTTGTGGTTAAGCTGGTAGTGGTGGAACCCCTGCTGATCCTGGTGTTGCACAGTTGCAACACGCACAGTCCACAGTCATCCTAGACTTCCGAAAATCTATCCCTCGCCACAAAGCAGCTTCACTAACGTGAAACATTTGGGCGCTGATGCAACCACTCTGGCCCTGCCTCTCCGTCGCCCCACCACTGCCTCTCCAATCCAACCTTTCTCCGTTGAGGACTCGCCTCCGTCTCAGAAGCACTGTGGTTCACCAGGCCGATCAACCCAGCTTTGGGTCTGTCACCTCATCATCCTCCGATCGCGCTCAGTCTGCTCCCCCCTCGACTCCCTGCCCTGCCACACTTCAACCACTGTCTGACAACCGTGTCTCCTATCGTCCGACACCGGCTCTTTTACACACATCTTCTTCCACTAATTGACTCCAATAAGTCATCATCACCCACAGACTGACCCGGTGGAAAACCGGACATCGAAAATAGCTCAGCAGCAAAACCGGACAAGTGGTGTGGTGACTCCTGGAAGATCCAGAAAACAGTTCCCAGAGTATGCCGCTCAATTGCAAATTTTCTGGGAGGGGGGCATACTGGGTTAAGGAGGCTGGGTTTGAGGAGCTGGAGTGCTGATTTCGGTGACATGGGTGACTGCGGGAAGAGCTGACTGGTGGACAAAGGGTAGAGCATTGTCCTCATCACAACACACCTGTTGCACTGTTCTGGCCCAACAGTGCTCTACCACGAGTCCCCAGTAACTGAGACATGAACCTAGGGAGTGAGCTCTGCGTCGTCCCCCTGCTCTCTCATCATCAGCAGGTGGTATCTCACCCGCCCATGACCACGGCCTCTGACCCCACTGCAGTGTTTGGCGTCCCACGCCCTCATCCTCTTCCCCTAGCCCTCGGTTAACATTATCAAAATTAAAGTGTCAAACTACCTAATTTTTTTTTTTTCTGTGTTTTTTGTTTTTTATTAACAAACGATGCTATCCCTATTGCTTGGCTAGTTTTCTATCCTACTTGACAGCACACACTGGATTTGTGCTGTTCCGATGACTTTGAATTTTAAAAAAAAAAGAAATGAAAAAAAAAAAAAAAAGCAGACTGTGCCTAATTAATCAAACCCCTAATAAAATTTTCCCACTTGGTGGTTTGAGATGGATGTGTGCGCACAAGAGCAGAGCTAAACAGAACCGAACGCTCGCAAGACCCCTGCAATTCGTCACAATATGGTACTAGCTGCCACTCCTAGTGCCAGCAAGGCAGCCACAATCAACTCAAAACGCAAAAATAAAATATATAACGCTATTGTAGTCCCTAAGAAGGCCTTTTTGGGTTCTCGTATGGCTTTTCCTATCTAGCTACAATGACAGCACACAACTGGATTTTGTGGCGTGTCTGATGACATTGAGTTATAAAAAATAAAAAGAAAAGTAAAAAAAAATAAAAAGCATACTGTGCCTAATTCAATAACCCACTAATAAATTATCCCCTTAGTTGTTTGAGATGGATATGTGTGTCACTAAGAGCTAAATATAACGGTCGCAAAGTCTCCCTCTTGTCCTGCAATTGTCACATTGGTACTAGCTCACTACTAGTTGGCCAGCAAGGCCAGCCAAGCAAATCAACAAAATAATAGTATACCGCTATTGTAGCCGCTAAGAAATCCTGTTGTTGTTCATGTATGCTGTTTCTACCTACACTGACAGAACATCAACTGGATTTTTAAGTCATTTTAAGTTTGAAAAAAAAAAACAAAACGTCAGACTTAGTGCCTAATTCAATCAAACGCCCTAATAAATTGTCACCACTTAGGTGTTGAGATGGATAGTGTGTCTCTAAGGAGCTAATATAAGTTCGCAAGTCTCCCTGTAAATTTCAATCCACATATGGGTGACTACTAGCTGCACTACTATTCCAGCAACGCCAGCCACAACCCAACAAAAAAAAAAAAAAAAAAATTATATATCTATATATATATATATATATATATATATATTATAACGCTATTCTAAAGCCCTTACAAGGGCTGTTTGGGTCATTGTCTTCTTGAGACTCACTCCTGCCTAACGTAACTAATATACCGCCTAACGCCATCCCTGATCCGCCAGCAGCTCTCTCCCTAACGCATCCAACAGAGATGAATGGGAGCAGCGCTGACAGGGGCTAGTCCATTCCAGGGTTCACCTGATCATGCCAGCCAACACTGCTAATCGACGTGTAAAGGTACCACGTCCTGCTGGGTGATGCAGATAGCCTGTTTTGTGATTGTCTCTGTTTCTGCCACCAAAATCAAACGGCGGAGAATGCCATTTCCTGAGCTGGTGACTTTTCGTCCGAGCAACGAGAGTTCGAGTACGCTAATGCTCAAACGAGCATCAAGCTCGGCCTAGTGTGTTCGCTCTCTCTATGACGACCTTTTTGATCAATTTATAATCAAATTTTTTATTGTTGGCAAATTGCAAAAAGTGGCATGTTTGCTACTCTATACGTCCATGGGCCCTCTCCACTATACCTGTATTCTGATTTTACCTGATTGATCCGTCACCGTCGTACAAGGTTAATGAGGAACACATAATTTTGCTTTATGGCGACAAGGCAAATTCCACAGCCATTGTTGTTCATAACTCAAGATGTATGTCCGGTTGGAACATCCCTTTATGCCCTGGCTTGCAAAACGTGGAGGTGGACTCGTTCCAAGTCTTACAATATTTAGCAAGTGATAGATAAAAGTGGGTTCTTGTAGACTCACTCCTGCCTAACAGTAAACTAATATAACAGCCTAACGCCATCCCTGCAGCAGCAGCAGCTCTCTCCCTAACGGCATCCAGACAGAGAATGATGGGAGCAGCGCGGACAGGGGCTAGTCTATTCCAGGGTCACCTGATCAGGCCAGCCAACCACTGCTATCGACGTGTAAGGGTACCACGTCATGCTGGGTGGAGTGCAGAGTATCCTGGTTTGTGATTGGCTCTGTTTCTGGCCACCAAAAATCAAAACGGCGGGAGATGCCATTTTCTTGAGCTGGTGAATTATTCGTCCGAGCAACGAGCAGTTACGAGTACGCTAATGCTCAAACGAGCATCAAGCTCGGACGAGTGTGTTCGCTCATCTCTATGTACGACCTTTTGATCAATTTTATAATAAAATTTTTTATATTTTGCAAAATGGCCGTCCGAGCAACGAGCAGTTACGAGTACGCTAATGCTCAAACGAGCATCAAGCTCGGACGAGTGTGTTCGCTCATCTCTATGTACGATCTTTTGATCAATTTTATAATAAAATTTTTTATATTTTGCAAAATGGCAAAAAAGTGGCATTTTGCTAATCTAACGTCCATGGGCCCTCTCCATATACCTGTAGCTGATGTGTACCTGATTGATACGTCACACGTCTGTAAGGGGTTAATGAGGAACACATAATTTGGCTTTATGCTGACAAGGGCAACTGCACAGCCATATGTATGTTCATAACTCAAGATATTATGTACTGTTGGACTGCAAACGAAAGAAGCTTTATAATGCTGAAGGTAGTAATTTTAGGCAATCAGCTGCTATATCATAGCATTTTTTATCGCAAGGCTCCTTGTGATAGTTCTATGACTGCCTTCAGAACTTTAATAAATTTCTTGACAGTGTCTAGAATTTTTCTTTAAATAGTCTCAAAATAAATGCAAGAAGAGTAAACAATTGCAGCATATACCAGGTGGGGTTTACAGTGGCCAATTGAGGTTTTTTTTGTGATTTTTCAAAATCTGGCTTTAGAAGGCATCCTGATCCTTCCTGGTGCTTTCACTCGCATCTTTGTCGCCTCCCCCGGGGAGATCAGTCTGCCGCCTGATGCCCTGTAATAGCTCTTGGGCGTGGTGCTTTTATCGCCTAGGCTCAGCAGTTTGAAGCCACCGCCTGCTGTCCTCTTAGCGCGGCAACGGCTGCTGTGCCTAGAGCTAAACCGACTGAATGGCGCCATTCCCACGGGATGTAATTCTTATGTAAGGAGGTGGATAAGGGTGGGAGGAGGAGGAGGCATAGTGCCTGAGATACCTGGCCGAGGTAGCCCACAATCTCGGCGTCGGCAGTATATGACCAGTCCAGGGTCATACTCGGTCCCCCACCTCCACCAAGTTAACCCAATGTGCCATCACGATATATAGTGGGCCCTGCCCGGCAGCACTCGTCCCACGTTTTCCGTGGTCAGTGGAACCTTGTCAGAAAACGGCGTTTGGTTCAGGGCACGATGATGTGTCTTCCGTGGCTGGTGCAAGGGCTTGGGGCGGCACATCGGGAAAAGTAGTGGGCGGCTTGGGGGACCGAATATACCGAGGGGCGGCCGCCCCATGAGGCTGGCGAAAGCCTCGTCTCTACCCGCTATAGGGCGCATCTTCTCCAGCTAGAAGCATTTGGAGATGTGACTTTTAGGGCTTGGGCGTGGGTGGGTTTCACTGTATTCTCTTCGCTCCAGCGTCTGGGTATGGAGCTAACGCTGGATGGAGCTGACTGTGGAGGATCGTGGAGAAGTGTGGACGACGAGGGGTTTGGTCGGTTCCTGGGCAGGGGGCTGACTCAGGCAGCTGACACAGGGAAGGCGCAGTGTGTGGGCGGCGGAGGTGAACGCGCCTTGGTTCCACTGAGTGGGTTATTTGCATTCATATGCCTGGCATACTGGTGTGGTTAAGCTTAGTGGTGGAACCCCTGCTGATCCTGGTTTGGCAATGTGTGCACACAACGTCCAGTGCCACAGTCATCCTCCAGACTTCGAAAATCTACCCTCGCCGCAGCGCCCACAAGCAGCTTCACTAGTGAAACATTTGGGCGCTGATGCACCAGCTCTGGCCCTGCCTCTCCGTCTGCCCCACCACTGCCTCTCCTCCAACCTGTTCTGTTGAGGACTCCCTCCGTCTCAGAAGCACTGTGGTTCACCGGCCTCAACCCAGCTTGGGTCTGTCACCTCATCATCCTCCGATCCCTCAGTCTGCTCCCCCCTCGGACTCCCTGCCCTGACACACACTTCAACCACTGTCTGACAACCGTGTCTCCTATCGTCGACACCGCTCTTTTACACACATCTTCTTCCATGACGTCAAAAGGTCATCATCACCCACAGACTGACCGGTGGAAAACCTGGCATCGAAAATGCTCACAGCAAACCGGACAAGTGGTTGTGACTTGGGAAGTCCAGAAAACAGTTCCTCAGAGTATGCCGCTGACAATTGCAAATTTTGCTGGGAGGGGGGCAACGGGAAGGAGGCTGAGGTGCAGGAGCTGGAGTGCGATTTCGGTGACATGGGTGGACTGCGTGGAAGACTGACTGGTGGACAAAGGGTAGAGCATTGTCCTCATCACAACACACCTGTTCGCACTGTTCTGGCCCAACAGTGCTCTACCACGAGTCGCCCAGTAACTGCCAGACATGAACCTAGGGAGTGAGCTCTGCGTGCGTCTCCCCTGCTCCTCATCATCAAGCGGTGGTAGTCTCACCCGCCCATGACCACGGCCTCTGACCCCTGCAGTAGTTTGGACGTCCCACGCCCTCACTCCTCTACCCCTAGCCCTCGGTTAACATTTTTAAAATTAGAGTTAAACTACCTTAATTTTTTTTTTCTTCTGTTGTTTTTTTTTTTTTGTGTGTTTTAGTTTAAACAAACGATGCTATCCTATTGCTTGTGCTATTTTCTAGCCACATTGACAATCACACTAACTTGCTGTCCAAGAGATCTGAGTTAGAAAAAAAAACGAAATAAAAAAAAAAAAGAAAGCAGACTGTGCCTCATTAAATCCAACCCCGTAATAACTTTTCTCCACTTTGGTTTGACCGATGGATTGTGCGTCACTAAGAGCAGACTAACACAGACCGAGCTCGCAAGATCTCACATCAAATTCGCTCACAATTGTCTAGCAGCCATCCTGCCAGCAAGCTACACCACACAACTCAAACGCAGCAATAAATATATATAACGCTATTGTAAGCCTAAGAGGCCTCGTTTGGATCTCCTATGGCTTTTCTACTAGCACAGTATAAGCACACTACTATTGGCGATGTGAGATGACTCTGAGTTATAAAAAAAAATAAGTAAAATAAAAAGAAATAAGCATGACCTGTGCCTTAATTCAAAACCCACTATAAATTTCCCCTTGTTGTTTGAGAGGATATGTGTGTCACTAAGAGCTAAAACAACCGGTCGCAAAGGCCCCTCTGTCCTCAATTGCTCACAATTGGTACTACATCACTACTAGTGCAGCAAGGCCCCCAAAGCAATCAAACAAAAAAAGTATACACGTTATTGTAGCCCTAAGAAGCTGTTGGTTTGTTCATGTATGCTGTTTCTACCTACACTGACAGAACATCAACTGGATTTTTAAGTCATTTTAAGTTTGAAAAAAAAAAACAAAACGTCAGACTTAGTGCCTAATTCAATCAAACGCCCTAATAAATTGTCACCACTTAGGTGTTGAGATGGATAGTGTGTCTCTAAGGAGCTAATATAAGTTCGCAAGTCTCCCTGTAAATTTCAATCCACATATGGGTGACTACTAGCTGCACTACTATTCCAGCAACGCCAGCCACAACCCAACAAAAAAAAAAAAAAAAAAATTATATATCTATATATATATATATATATATATATATATTATAACGCTATTCTAAAGCCCTTACAAGGGCTGTTTGGGTCATTGTCGACTCACTCCTGCCTACAGTAAACTATTACATCCTAAACGCCATTCCCTGCAGCCGCAGCAGCTCTCTCCACTAACGTCAATCCAGACAGAGAATGATGGGAGCAGCGTCGGCACAGGGCTATTCCCTATTCCAGGGTCACCTGACAGGCCAGCCAACCACTGCTATCGACGTGTAAGGGTAACCACTCCTGCTGGTTGGATTGCAGAGTATCCTGGTTTGTGATTGGCTCTGTTTTGGGCCACCAAAATCAAAAAAACGGCGGGAGATGCCATGTTCTTGAGCTGGTGAATTATTCGTCCGAGCAACTAGCATTTACGAGTACGCTAATGGCCCAAACGAGCCACCAATCTCGGACGAGTGTGTTTTGCGCTGCATCTCTATGTACGACCTTTTGATCAATTTTATAATAAAATTTTTATATTTTGGCAAATGGCAAAAAGTGGCATTTGCTATCTCACGTCTTGGCCCTCATCCATATACCTGTAGCTGATGTGTACCGATTGATACGTCACACACGTCTGTAAGGGTTAATGAAGTAGAACACTAATTTGATTTATGCTGACAAGTCAATTACCCAGCCTATGTATGTTCATAACTCAAGATATTTTTCCTGGTTTGGAACATTTCCCTTTATATGCCCCTGGCTTCAAAACATTGGTGGGAACTCTCTGTTTCCTGTCTTTACAATATTTAGGGTTAGCAAGTATAGATATAAAGTGCAAGTCTCACTGTAACTCCAGGAAATCGGGCCTTTACACTGCAACCCCTTTTCTCCGGCTTTCTGTCTGACCGCTACTACAAGTTCAGGAGGCAAGTGAGATCAGCATGAAATTTGATCATTTGAAATTAAACAAAAACAAGATTCTGAACAAAGACTGAATAAACCTGCAAACGAGAAGCTTTTATAAATGCTGAAGGTAGTATTTTAGCATCACTGCAAAATCATAGCATTTTTTAATCGCAATTCTCCTTGTGATAGTTCTATGACTGCCTGCAGAACTTTAATAATTCTTGACATGCTATAATTTTTCTTTCTTGAAATAGTCTCAACATAAATGCAAGAGAGTAACAATTGCAGCATATACCAGGTTTGGGTTACAGTGTCTATTGAGGTTTTTTTTGTGATTTTTCAAAATCTGGCTTTAGAAGGCATTGAAACAGCAGTGGTTCCATGTTTAGACCACTATTTGTGAGGGGGAAATGCCATTGGCAATATACTGAGGCAAAATTGACGATGTAGCTGGCTGTCAATCAATTTTGGCTCACTAGTGTCTTCTATGTAAGAAATCGTTTTTTAGCTTATATTTATGTAAATGTATATTTTTAAGTAAAAATTTTAAGGCCCGCCAGACCGGACATTGGTAGTAGCGTGACTGGATCACACCCGATTCCTGTTGTGCCGGTTTGTACCAATTGATGAAACATTTAGTAACTCACTTTTTAAATTATAAGGATTTTCTGCATCCATCATTAATAAAAGTTTTTCACTCCTCAAACGATTAAGACTCATTGGATATTGCTCCCTTCTCTATCACCCCTCTACCTGAGCCCTGGTCGGGAAAAGAGTGGAGCTGCCAGGTGAGACCCCATATTCAGACGAGAACCTTTGACGCAGGTTCATCAAAGACGTACCGGAATTCAGCAAAGAAGGAGGTAATGTTAGCTGTGACTGGGTCTTTTTGTGTGTTGGCATAAGTTCAATGTGCAAGGAGAACTGGGTGTTAAAGCCCCTGCACAACTTGGGGTCCCAATCATACTTGGACGGCATGGAGAGTCTAATCCTAGGTTCAGTGGAAGGTGGGCTGCTGTAGGAGCTGCAAGAACTTGACGCTGCTGCTGAGTAGCCATTAATTGTGGCAACAATTGGTTGACTTGCCCAAGCGGTGACTTGTCCAAGCTGTTGACCTTGCATGGCAATCTGCTGGGACTGCTGGACCTTGATTGTGGTAAGATCAGGCAGTTCAGGTAGAGATAGGTGAGAGGTAACGTTTTAACAGGAGTCGCTATCAGTCTGTGTCCCTTAAAGGGGAACTACCATGTGATTTGATGCAAATCTTGTTAATCCCTAAATAGTGGATTTGCTGAAAAATCAATTATAACATTCAGACCTGGGAAAGCTTGGTCGCATGGCTGCCTAGATCAACACTTAGACACTGAGCTTGTCATTACAAATGGGGTTAGTCAGCCTGACTAATCAAACCTGACTGGATCACTCATACACACTGGGGGCAATTATTCTGTCTGGCATGGGGAAACAGGGATTTGCATAATCCTCCTGCCGAGTAAATCACTGCTAGGAGAAGCGCTCAACCAAGCCTGAAGGAGCCCTAGGAAGCGAGTCAAGCTTCATTATCATAATGTTTATCTCTGGTTTTATCAGCAAACTAGTCAGCACCGGGATTAAGTAAGATTGAATTCTGCACCATTGTAGCTACAGTAGCCTCAAGGTAGTTTTGCTTCGAATGGATGCCTCGCAATCAATGGTAGGTTTCTCTTTCAGTGGGGACTGTCTGGTATATATGAATATATTCATTTGATATAGTGAGAAAGTCTCCAGACCCACTGGAGCCCAATGTTGTGATTAGAACAACACAAAATCCCAAAGCAGAGGTCCAGGTCATTGTGTAGTCCTATGTATATTCGGAACATAAGTAAAATATAAGTGTTTTAAGCTTAGTTCATAAATTGTATAGGTTCTAAAGCCCAGAATAGAAATGAAATGAGTATAATTGTACAAAAACACTAATCAAACTAGAGTACACTTTCATATACCTGCATTTCTGACCCCCCAACCTGGTGCTAACTATCAGTTTTCCCTCACTTTGCAAAAAATAGATGTGGCCGTCCCAATGATTTAACCCTCTGGTTTGTCAGATGCGGCCAAAGTTGTGACCTCGGCAGCCAATCAGAGAAGTTGATGTTCAAGTCCTGTGATTTCTATAAAGCGTTTAATCCTTTAAAACCGTTTAAGAACATAACGAAGATAGCGCCGGCAACCAGCTCACCCTGAAGCTGGTGTACGGCATTTTTGCTGGGCCTAAAAGCCCTACCGACAGTTGTAGGTTTCCTTAACCATCACAAACTCCCCCAATTTCCCCTAAGGCTGGTCACTTTAAGCACCATGCAGAGAAAGGACGGGTAATACGGCGAATCTTCATGTGTAATCGTTTTAATACTGCATCATAAATTGCACCTAGATTAGCACTGAACAGTATAAGGAATCTGTTTCATCATTCAGTGTCTCATGTTTGAGAGATTTCGACTTTGCTGAGCGGCATTTATGTTTGGACAGAGAGAAGTGGTACACAGTTCATTTTAGTGATGAAAGTAGTGATGAAGTATTTGGATCTGATGAAAAAATTATGTTCATTGACAACTGGGAAAGAAATGAACCCAAAGTGTATAAAGAAGTCAGTGAGGGTGGTGGTAGTAGTGTCAAGTTTTGGAACTGTTGTTACGAGGCCGAGTTGGACCCTCATACAGCTACATGCAATTAATCCAAGTGTACATCAAAACCTTCTTCAATACCACGTGTTTTCCTTCCCCCCTTGCATTCCTACACCTAAATCAGCCAACATAGTTAGTAGGAGAATGACCACTTTCACACAGAACGGTGGAAGAGACTGGAAGATGAGTGGCTCAATCCATCGACCAATGTGAGAGACTAGTGAAGTAGTCCTTGTCCTCGATTTGCTAAAGTCCTTCAAGCAAAGGCTGGTACCACCTACTAGTTTGTGATGTATTCTTCATAAACTATGTATAATCTTTCTCTGTTCTACAGCCAGTTGCTGTTCCCGATTATGCGCTCCATTTTTGCATAATCAATCCTTTATGTATTTGTAATTTTCCATATCCTGTTGATGTAATGGAGATTACCTTTGTTGACCTTGCATGGCAATCTGCTGGGACTGCTGGACCTTGATTGTAAGATCAGGTAGTTCAGGTAGAGATAGGCAGAGAGGTACACGTTTAACTAGGAGTCGTCTATAAGTCTGGTGTCCTTAAAGGGGAACTACCATGTGATTTGATGCAAATCTTGGTTAATCCCTGAGCTGAGTGGATTTGCTGAAAAAACAATTATAACATTCAGGACCTTGGGAAAGCTTGGTCAGCATGGCTGCCTAGATCAACACATTAGACACTGAGCTTGTAATTACAAATGGAGGTTAGTCAAGCATGACTAATCAACCTCCTGATCCTTCCTGGTGCTTTCACTCGCATCTTTGTCGCCTCCCCCGGGGAGATCAGTCTGCCGCCTGATGCCCTGTAATAGCTCTTGGGCGTGGTGCTTTTATCGCCTAGGCTCAGCAGTTTGAAGCCACCGCCTGCTGTCCTCTTAGCGCGGCAACGGCTGCTGTGCCTAGAGCTAAACCGACTGAATGGCGCCATTCCCACGGGATGTAATTCTTATGTAAGGAGGTGGATAAGGGTGGGAGGAGGAGGAGGCATAGTGCCTGAGATACCTGGCCGAGGTAGCCCACAATCTCGGCGTCGGCAGTATATGACCAGTCCAGGGTCATACTCGGTCCCCCACCTCCACCAAGTTAACCCAATGTGCCATCACGATATATAGTGGGCCCTGCCCGGCAGCACTCGTCCCACGTTTTCCGTGGTCAGTGGAACCTTGTCAGAAAACGGCGTTTGGTTCAGGGCACGATGATGTGTCTTCCGTGGCTGGTGCAAGGGCTTGGGGCGGCACATCGGGAAAAGTAGTGGGCGGCTGGGGACCGAATAACCGAGGGGCGTGCCGCCCATGAGGCTGCAAAAGGCCTCGGTCTCTACTAGCTATAGGGCGCATCTTCTCCAAGCTGAAGCAGTCTTGAGAATGTGGTAACTATTAAGGGCTTTGGGCGTGTCGGTGGGTTTCACTGTACTTCTGCGTTCGCTCCAGCGTCTGGGTATGAGAGCTAACGCTGGATGGAGATGTTCTGTGGAGGATCGTGGAGCAGTGTTACGCACGAGGAGTGTTTTGTGGCAGGTCCTGGGCAGGGGGCTGACTAGCAGTCAGCGGTTGACACTAGGGAGGCGCAGTGTGTGCCTGGCTGGAGGTGAACGCCTTGTTCCATGGTGGGTGTTTGCATTCATATGCCTGTGCATACTGGTGGAGTTAAGGCTGATAGTGGTGGAACCCCTGCTGATCCGGTGTTGGCAAGTTGCAACAGCGCGCAACCGGTTCCTACAGCATCCTCAGACTTCCTGAAAATTCTATGGCCCTCGCCGGACCCCCACGAAGCACTCACTAACTTGAGACACATTTGGGCGCTGATGCACCAGCTCTGGCCCTGCCTCTCCGTCTGGCCCCACACTGGCTCTCCAATCCAACCTGTTCTCGTGTCGAGGACCCCTCCGTCTCAGAAGCACTTGTGTTTCACCCGGCCGTCAACCCAGCTTGGGTCTGGTCACCTCAATCATCCTCCGATCGCGCTCAGTCTGGGCTCCCACCCTCGGACTCCCTGCCCTGACCACAACTTCACCACTGTCTGACAACCGTGTCTCCTATCGTCGACACCGGCCAAAAATTTTACACACACTCTTCCACTGTACTCCAATCAAGTCATCATCACCCACAGACTGCGCGGTGGAAAAACCTGGCAATCGAAATAGCTCAGCAGCAACCGGACAAGTGGTGTGGTGACTCGTGGACAGAGTCCCCAGAAACAGTTCCCAGAGTATGGCCGCTCAATAGCAAATTTTGCTGGGAGGGGGGCAACTGGGTGGAGGAGGCTGAGGTTGAGGAGCCTGGAGATGCGATTTTCGGTGACCATGGGTGACTGCGGGAAGAGCTGCTGGTGGGACAAAGTGTCGAAGCATTTGTCCAATCCAACACACACTGTTCGCACTGTTCTGGCCTCAACAGTGCTCTAGCCACAGTCCCCAGTAACCTTAGACATGAACCTAGGGAGTGTAGCTCTGGCGTCGTCCCCTGCTCTCCATCATCAAGCAGGTGGTGTCTCACCCCGCCCATGACCACGGCCTCTGACCCCACTGCAGTAGTTTGGACTCCCGTCCCCGCCCTCCGTCCTCTTCCCCTAGCCCTCTGTGGTTAAACATTATAAAATTAGAAGTTATAACTACCTTAATTTTTTTTTTTTCTGTTGTGTTTTTTTTGTTTTTTATTTAAACCAAACGATGCCTATCCTATTGCTTATTGCTAGTTTTCTATCCAATTACAGCATCACCTGGATTTCTGTCCAGAGACTTGATTTATAAAACAATAAACGAATGAAAAAAATAAAAAGGAAATGGCAGACTGTGCCTAATTAATCCAACCCCGGCCCCTATAACTTTTCCACTTGGTGGTCTTTGCGTGGATTGTGCGCACTAAGCGCAGACTAAACAGACGAAGTCGCAAGCCCACTGCAAATTGTCACAATTGGTACTAGCAGCACTCACTGGCAGCAAGGCTAGCACCACAATGCAACTCAAAACGCAAGAATCAAATATATATAACGCTACTGTAAGCCTAAGAAGGCCTGTTTGGTATCTCGTATGCTTTTCCTCTAGCAATATGAAGCACACAACTGATTGTGCAGTGTCTGAGTGACATCTGAGTTATAAAAAATAATAACGAAAAGTAAAAAAAATAAAAGCATGACTGTGCCTAAATCAAAAACCCACTATAAATTATTCCCCTTATTGTTTGAGAGGTATATGTGTGTCACTAAGAGCTAAATCATAACGGTGCAAAGGCCCCCTTGCCTGCAATTGTCACAATATGGTACTACTCACTACTAGTGGCCAGCAAGGCCGCCCAAAGCAATAACAAAAAATAGATACCGTTATTGTAGTCCGCTAAGAATCGCTGTTGGTTGTTCATGTATGCTGTTTCTACCTACACTGACAGAACATCAACTGGATTTTTAAGTCATTTTAAGTTTGAAAAAAAAAAACAAAACGTCAGACTTAGTGCCTAATTCAATCAAACGCCCTAATAAATTGTCACCACTTAGGTGTTGAGATGGATAGTGTGTCTCTAAGGAGCTAATATAAGTTCGCAAGTCTCCCTGTAAATTTCAATCCACATATGGGTGACTACTAGCTGCACTACTATTCCAGCAACGCCAGCCACAACCCAACAAAAAAAAAAAAAAAAAAATTATATATCTATATATATATATATATATATATATATATTATAACGCTATTCTAAAGCCCTTACAAGGGCTGTTTGGGTCATTGTCGACTCACTCCTGCCTACAGTAAACTATTACATCCTAAACGCCATTCCCTGCAGCCGCAGCAGCTCTCTCCACTAACGTCAATCCAGACAGAGAATGATGGGAGCAGCGTCGGCACAGGGCTATTCCCTATTCCAGGGTCACCTGACAGGCCAGCCAACCACTGCTATCGACGTGTAAGGGTAACCACTCCTGCTGGTTGGATTGCAGAGTATCCTGGTTTGTGATTGGCTCTGTTTTGGGCCACCAAAATCAAAAAAACGGCGGGAGATGCCATGTTCTTGAGCTGGTGAATTATTCGTCCGAGCAACTAGCATTTACGAGTACGCTAATGGCCCAAACGAGCCACCAATCTCGGACGAGTGTGTTTTGCGCTGCATCTCTATGTACGACCTTTTGATCAATTTTATAATAAAATTTTTATATTTTGGCAAATGGCAAAAAGTGGCATTTGCTATCTCACGTCTTGGCCCTCATCCATATACCTGTAGCTGATGTGTACCGATTGATACGTCACACACGTCTGTAAGGGTTAATGAAGTAGAACACTAATTTGATTTATGCTGACAAGTCAATTACCCAGCCTATGTATGTTCATAACTCAAGATATTTTTCCTGGTTTGGAACATTTCCCTTTATATGCCCCTGGCTTCAAAACATTGGTGGGAACTCTCTGTTTCCTGTCTTTACAATATTTAGGGTTAGCAAGTATAGATATAAAGTGCAAGTCTCACTGTAACTCCAGGAAATCGGGCCTTTACACTGCAACCCCTTTTCTCCGGCTTTCTGTCTGACCGCTACTACAAGTTCAGGAGGCAAGTGAGATCAGCATGAAATTTGATCATTTGAAATTAAACAAAAACAAGATTCTGAACAAAGACTGAATAAACCTGCAAACGAGAAGCTTTTATAAATGCTGAAGGTATATTAGTGTAGCATCAGCTGCATAATCATAGCATTTTTTTCGCAATGCTCCTTGTGATAGTTTCTATGACTGCCTGCAGAACTCTTAATAAATTTCTTGACATGTCTATAATTTTTCTTCTTGCAAATAGTCTCAAATAAATGCAAGAGAGTAAACATTGCAGCATATACCAGTTTGGGTTTACAGTGTCTATTGAGTGTTTTTTGTGATTTCAAAATCTGCTTTAGAACTGGCATTGAAACAGCAGTGGTTCCATGTTTAGACCACTACTTTTGTGAGGGGGAAATGCCATTGGCATATACTGAGGCAAAATTGAGATGTGACTGCTTGTCACTCAATTTGGGCTCACTAGTGTCTTCTATGTAAAAAAAGAAATCGTTTTTTAGCTTATAGTTAGTGTCAAACGTATATTTTTAAGTAAAAATTTAAGGCCCCCAGACCGGACATTGGTAGTACGTACTGGATCACCCCGATTCCTGTTTGGTGCCGGTTTTTGTACCAATTGGATGACACATGTAGTACTCACTTTTTTAAATTATAAGATTTTTCTGCATCATCATTAATAAAAGTTTTTCACTCCTCCAAACCATTGATGACCCTGCATTGTTTTCTCCCTTCTCTATCACCCCTCTCCTAGGCCCTGGTCGGAAAAGAGTGGAGCTGCCAGGTGAGACCCCATATTCAGACGAGACCTTGCCGGTTCATCAAAGCACCGTTCCGGAATTCTAGGCAAAGAGGAGGTAATGTTAGCTGTGATGGTCTTTTTTTTTTTGTGTTGGCATAAGTTCAATGGCAGGATCACTGGTGTTAAAGCCCCTGCACAACTTGGGGTCCATCATACTTGGACGGCATGGAAGTTCCTAATCCTAGGTTCCAGTGATGGTGGCTGCCTGTCAGGCTGCAAGAACTTGACGCTGCCTTGCTGATAGCCTATTGTGTGCAACAATTTGGTTAACTTGCCCAAGCAGTGACTGGGTGTCCAAGCTGTTTGACCTTCATGGCATCTGCTGGGACTGCTGACCTTGATTGAAGATCAAGGTATTCAGGTAAGATAGGCAAGAGTACAACGTTATAGAACAGGGGGGGGGGGGAGGTTGGCGTCTATAAGTCTGGTGTCCTTAAGGGAACTACCATGTGATTTGGATCAAATCTTTGGTTAATCCCTGAGCTGAGTGATTTGCTGAAAAAAACAACTTATAACATTCCAGCAGGACCTTGGTGAAAGCTGGTCCAGCATGGCTGGCCTAGACAACATTATACACTGAGCTTGTAATTACAAATGGAGGTCTGTCCAGCATGGCCTACATCAACCGAGCTGATCACCATACAAAAGGAAAACCAAAGAATGCAATGCTTAATTCCTAACAATTATTTTCAATTTCCATTTACTTAAGATTTCAGAGAGGCTTAACTGTTCCCCATGTGCCTGATCAAACGTATGCTCATAGTTGTGCTATGTAATCACCAGTCATTTAATCGCATAACAGAAGCCCAAATCATCAATCACTACTGTTCATTACTTTAGCAGGCTAAGGTCCAAGCCGCAATGTCTTCCATCGAGTATACAATAATGATGTATGACAAATCATCATACGGCACAACATTTAACAGTATGAAAGCAAATGGTTCCTAGGGACAAAACCCAGAGAACGTGAAGTTTGTTTATAGGTACACCCATGGGTGTCATTTTTTTGGGTGATATATTGATTGTTACTACACCACATACAAACATAATGGGTCATTTTAATAAGTTACATATAATGAAACACTGGTATGTTATAATAGTATGCAGTTTACTAAAGATTGCAATAAAACCTACAGCATAGCTATAGCATTTTATTTAGTGTTCAAGAATTCAAAGGTTATTGAGAAGTTGTTTTGGGTGGCCCCGGGGAGCCCCACACTCCTGAGGGTCCATGGCCGCCAAAAATGCTCACAGGAATAATAGGAATCTGCCTTCCGCAGCTATATCAGAACAGTGGCAGACATGTCTATCTGTACAAAAGAAAAAGTGTTTTTGTGATGCACAGCTCCCTATAGGAGCTGCCAAACAGTCACAGATGGATCCCACATCTAGCAATTAGTAAAAATAAAACAGTCTGACCGGAGCTCCTTGTGTGTCCTTTTATATATCCTTTGATAAATCGACGATTTCACTCTTTTCCCAACTATGTTCCAAATTCCTCAGTACACTTCCACACAAACGCGTATCTTCGATATGTGAATATATCGCTATTCAGACAGTTTTAAGCTGCGTTTTCTTGCATCCTGAAGCCAAATAGTGTACAGCTACTATAGAAGAGATTAAAGGGAACCTACCACCACGAAACTACCTATAAAGGTAGATCGGGTGGTAGGTGGTCAATAGGACGTGAGGATAGCCCTTTTAAGGGCTAATCCTCATGTTGCTGAGGTATAAAGATTTTAGGCACATCAGCTGCTATATCATAGCATTTTTTTGCAAGGCTCCTGTGATGTTTCTATGACTGCCTCAGAACCTTGAATAAATTTTCTTGACAGTGTCTAGAATTTTCTTTAATAGTTCTCAAAATAAATGCGAAGAGTAAACAATTGCACATATCCAGTGTTGGGTTTACAGTGTCTCTGAGGTTTTTTTGTGAATTTCAAAATCTGCTTTAGACGCATTGAAACAGCAGCAGGGTTCCATGTTAGACCACTTTTTGTGAGGGGGAAATGCCATTGGGTCAATTACTGAGGCAAAATGACGATGTTGACTGCTGTCAATCAATTTTTGGCTCACTATGTCTTCTATGTATAAAAAAAAGAAATCGTTTTTTTTAGCTTATATTTATGTACAATGTATATTTTGAAGTAAAAATTTTAAGGCCCCCAGACGGACATTGGTATGTAGTAGACTGACTGGCATCCACCGATCTGTTGTGCCGGTTTTGTACCAATTGATGAAAACATTTAGTAACTCACTTTTTAATTATAGAGATTTTCTGCATCCATCATTAATAAAAGTTTTTCACTCCTCAAACCAGTGAGACTGCATTGGATATTGATCCCGTTCTCTATCACCCCTAGCCTGAGGCCTGGTCGGAAAAGAGGGAGCTGCCAGTGAGACCCATATTCAGCGAGAACCTTGCACGGGTTATCAAAGCACGTTCCGGAATTTAGCAAAGAAGGAGGTAATGTTAGCTGGGTGACCGGTCTTTTTTTGTGTTGGAAATAAGTTCAATGTGCACGGAGAGCACTGTGTGTTAAAGCCCTGCACAACTTGGGTCTCCACTCATACTTGGACGGCATGGAAGTCTAATCCCGAGGTTCAGTGGAAAGTGGCTGCTGTAGTGAGCTGCCAGAACTTGACGCTGCTGATGAACTGAGTAGCCTTAATTTGTGCAACAATTGGTAATTGCCCAAGCAGTGACTTGTCCAAGCTGGTTTGACCTTTCATGGCAATCTGCTGGGACTGTGACCTTGATTGTAAGCATCGGTATTTCAGAGGATGGCGAGAGAGTACAAGGTTAACTAGAAAGGGGGGGGGAGGGTGAGTCGTCTATAAGTCGTGGTGTCCTAAAGGGGAACTACCTGTGATTGGATGCAATCTTTGGTTAATACCTGAGCTGAGTGGATTTGCTGAAAAAACACTTATAACATCAGGACCTTGGGAAAGCTGGTCAGAGGATGCCTAGATCAACACTTAACACTGAGCTTGTAATTACAAATGGAGGTACGTCAGCATGGCTAATCAACCGAGCGGATCCACCCATACACAGCAGCTGGGGCAATTTTCTGAGTCGGCAGGGGGAACAGGGATTGCATAATCTCGCCTGCGCAGTAAAACCACTGCTAGAGAAGCGCTCAACCAAGGCTGAAGAGCCATAGAAGCCGAGTTCGCTCTCTTATCTAATGTTATGTCACCCGTATGAGGTGTGTACCTCAGGGTTCTGTGCTGGCCACTGACTATTTTATATGATTCTTAATGATATAGAGGTAGGAATTAATACCACTGTGTCCTATTTTTTGCA
Organism: Engystomops pustulosus; assembly: GCA_019512145.1. Classification (NCBI taxonomy): domain Eukaryota; kingdom Metazoa; phylum Chordata; class Amphibia; order Anura; family Leptodactylidae; genus Engystomops; species Engystomops pustulosus. The sequence continues at coordinate 167,623,595 of CM033643.1, read as the reverse complement.
TGATTGACACCAAACTGTTGTAGCGGTAATAAGTCTATGGAGGATGTCATAGTGCTCAGGGTACTTGGACAAACGGAATGTTGGTCATCCACTTGGCCAAATATGTTTACTGTGGATAAATGTAAATGTTATGCCCTGGGGGCCAATAATCCAAAGGCAAAATATGTCCTTGGGAGGCGAGTAAATACTGGGAGAGTCCTTGTTGAGAGACCTGGGGTAGATAATATGATCCATAAATTGAATAACAGCATGCAAGTCATCAGCGTCCTCTAAAGCGAGTAGGATCATGTCATGTATCAAAAGTGGAATGGGACTCTCGTGATAGGGATTAATATTACCACATCAAGGCACTGGTTCGGCCACACGGGAATATTGTGGGCAGTTCGGGGCACCGTCCATAAAAGGATGTCCCTGGAGCTGGATATGGTTCAACGTAAGAGCCACAAATGATAAGGGTATGGAGGGTCTAGTTATGATGAAGATAACAACAACTAACTTTATTTAGTCTGGAAAAGAGACGACTACGAGGGGACCATGATTAATTTATATAAATAATATATGAATGGTCCCATACAAAAATAGGGTGGATATTGTCCACGATTATCCAATCAAAGACCAGGGGGAATGCCTCCATTTGGAGAAACCAAGTGTTAATCACCGGAGGACAGGGGCTTTTTTACTATGAGACGGTCAATCTGTGGAAAGACCGCCTCAGCGCTGGTCACAGCAGGGACAGCGATAGCTTCAAGAGGGTCTAGATGCCTTTTTACAGCTAACATGAACATTGATGTTATGCTATAAGATTGTTCTCCCTGAAAATCCCTTCCTCATCCAATCCTACCCTTCCTTGCGTTGAATCTTGATGGACAGGTCTTTTTTCACCCGTATAAACTGAACCAAATCCCAAAAAGAGGTCACGGTCGGTGTAGTCCTATGTGATATATCGTACATAAGTAAATAGAGTAGTTTTTCAGCTTATTTCATAAATTGTATATGTTCTAACGCACAGAGCAAATGTAATGAGGATATTGTAAAAAAGACCCTAATAAAACTAGAGTACCTTTCAGTATCTGCAAGTCATGGTGTTTCTGGCAACCTGGTGCTAACTATCAGTTTTCATCCACTTTGCAAAAAATGATGTGCCTTCCAAAGTGATTTACCACCCTCTGGTTTGTCCGATGCAGGCCAAGAGTGGTGACCTCGGCAGCCATAGCAAGAGAAGTTGATTGTTCCAAGTCTGTGATTTATAATAAAGCGTTAAGAATGCTTTAAAACCGTTAAGAACATACGAAGATAAGCACCGGCCACACCAGCTCACCCTGAGCTGGTGTACGGCATTTGCTGCACAAGAGCCCTATCCGAAGGGTAGGTGTTCCTTTAAAACATCACAAACTCCCCGCAGTTCCCCTAGAGGGGGTCACTTTTGAAGCACAATGCAAGAAAAGGACCGGTATATCGGAGAACTCTCTATGTGTAATCGTTCTAATACTGCAGCATAATGCCACTAGATTGCACTGAACAGTATAAGGATCTGTTTCATCATCAGTGTTCCTAACTTTTGAGAGGATTTTCGGACCTTTCCTGAGGACATGTTGTGTTGGACGAGGAGAGTGGTACACAGTTCACTTTTATGATAAAGTAGCTGATGAAGTATTTGATCTGTGGGAAAATTATGTCATTACAACTGGGAAATATGAACCCAATTAAAAAAGTCACGTGAAGGTGGTGGAGGAAGTGTCAATTTTGGAAATGTTGTAGCAAGCAGAAGTGGACCTCGCATACAGACTACATTGCCAGAGTAATCATCAGTGTACAAAATCAAAACTCTTCAATAACCCGTGTTCCCTTCATTGCATTACTACACTAAATAGCCACATATTATGGTAGGAGACTGACCACTTTCACACCAGAACTGTGGAAGAGATGGACAGATGAGTGGACCCAGAATCACATCCAGACAATATGAGAGATAGTAAGTTTTCCTATGGCCTCAGATTGCTAAAGTCATTCAAAGGGCAAAGCCCTGTAACAATCTACTAATTTGTGATGTAATCTTCAGAAAAATATGATATAATCTTTCATTGTTCTACAGCCCTGCTGTCTCTGATTATGCTCATCACATTTGTGCATAATAAATCCTTTTGGTAATTTTTGTTATTTCCCATATCACGTTTAGTAACAAAGTTGATTAATATGATACCTTATTTCTAAAAAAAAAAAATAATAAAGTGTCAAAACGGTTCTCTAAATTTCAATGTATTAGAGACATGATCCCAGGAAGTTTTCCCAACTGGTGCAGATGGCCTTATACCAGCCACCTGAAACAAAGGCAAGTGTTTTATTCACACAATAATCACTTCCATAAACAGTCTGTTGTCTCACCATCCCTCTTCTTCCTCTTCTGTGAATGAGCTCTTCTGCTGTATTCTTAGCGCAGAAGGAGCAGAGGGAGAATGAGACAGTGTAAAAGTCTGTAAAGCCAGATCACAGACTACGGTAGACCCTCAGGCTCATTAGCATAATTTTTAAAAGGAAGAAGTCCATGGTAACAAATATTAGAAGATTACAACAGTTGCGGTCTGGATTTATAAGTCAATGTCCCTGGTTTCTCAAGCTTGCTTTTGATGGTAGTGTGATGTACAAGGGGGAGTCACATGCCGATTGGTGTGTTCATGAAGCCCATCAATAGTCCCTCACTTGCCCCTTGCCTATCTTGTATAATTAATGAGATCTTGGGAACGTCCTACTACAAAAGCTGCAGAGGACTCGGCTCGGTAGGAGTAGCTATTAACTAACACCTTCGGAGCCTCAGCAATTTGGAAATCTTCCTCCCTTTTTAAGACAAAGACAAAGGAAATATTAATATTCCGTTTCATGGATTATGGTCCATTCAGCCCAAGGCCAGATACATTTTGGCATAGGTATAGCCTGTATCGTAGACTAAAATAGGTTCTAGCTTTCTTGGACACAGAGATATAAATATTCTGAATGGGGAAGAGCAAATGGGTTTGAGAGTAATTGATCCAGGGATTCACCCGGATCCATTGGAGATAGAACCCTGACCCTATGCCTTCCCATTGAGACGCTAGAACCCCTCCATGGTCCTGGACTAGAGTGAGCGAACATACTCGTCCGAGCTATGCTCGACGTCGAGCATAGCGTACTCGTAACTGCTCGTTGCTCGGCGTAGATTTCGCCGCCCGCCGAGAAAATGGCAGCTCCGCGTTTTGCTTTGGCGGCCAAAACAGAGCCAATCACAAGCCGGAGACTCTGCACTCCACCAGCATGACGTGGTACCCTTACATGTCGATAGCAGTGTTGGCGGCAGATCAGGTGACCCTGGAGATGACTACGCCTGGCCCGCGCTCGGATCATTCTCTGTCTGGATGCGCAGGAGAGAGCTGCTGCTGGTCAGGCGAAAGCGTTAGGGGTTCTATTAAGCTTATGTTAGGCAGGAGTGATTCTACAACAACCCAACAGCCCTTCTTAGGGCTACAATAACGTTTATCTTTTTTTTTTTATTTGCTTGTGGCTGGCTTGCTGGCACTAGTAGTGCATGTAGTACCATATTGTGAGGAATTACAGGGGGACTTGCTACCGTGTGTGTTTAGCTCTTAGTGACACACATACCACCTCAAACACAAAGTGGGAAATTTATAGGGGTTTTTTGATTCAAGTGGCACAGTCTGCCATTTCCTTTTTATTTTTACGTTTATTTTTTTATAACTCAGAGCATCTCAATCTGCATAGTAGTGTGCTTTATACTTGCTAGGAAAATAGCCATAGGAGATCAAACGGCTTACTTACGCTACAGTAGCGTTATATATATTGATTGCTGTTTGATCTGCTGTGGTGTAGTTGCTGCAGTGATTCTACTAGCAAATTGTGAGCAATTTGTGTGAGACTTGCGACACTGTGGTTTTGCGCTTAGTGACGCACATATCCACGCAAGACCAAAGTGGGAAAATTTATTAGGGCCCGGGTTGGTTTCAATTAGGCAAGTCTGCATTTCTTCTTTTTTTTTACGTTTATGTTTTCATAACTCAGCGTCATCTCTTGCAGAGTTAGTGTGCTGTTAAATCGTGGCTAGAAATAGCCATAGCAATAGAAGCATCGTTTGGTTTAAAACTAAAAACACAAAAAAAAAAAAACACAAAACAAATTAAAAAAAAAATTAAAGTTATAACTCTCATTTTCAAAATGTTTAACCAGAGGGCTAGGGGTAGAGGACGGAGGGCGGGGACGGGCGTCCAACTACTGCAGGGGTCAGAGGCCGTGGTCCTGGGCGGGTGAGACACCACCTGCTTATGAGGGAGCAGGGAACGCCGCCGCAGAGCTACACTCCCTAGGTTCATGTCTGAAGGTTACTGGGATCGGTGGTAGAGCACTGTTGAGGCCAGAACAGTGCGAACAGTGATGTCGTGGATTGCGACAATGCTTCGAGCATTTGTCCACCAGTCAGTCTTCCACGCAGTCCACCCATGTCACCGAAATCGCACTCTCCCAGGCTCCTGCACCTCAGCCTCCTCCCCCCCGGTCTGCCCCCTCCCAGCAAAATTTGCATTTGAACGGCATACTCCTGAGGAACTGTTTTCTGGACCCTTCCCACCAGTCACAATCACTTGTCCGTGCTGATGAGCATTTTTCCGATGCCCAGGTTTTTCACCAGTCGCAGTCTGTGGGTGATGATGACCTTGTTGACGTACTGGAAGACGTGTGTAAAGAGGTCGGGTGTCCGACGATGAGGAGACACGGTTGTCAGACAGTGGAAGTGTGTGTCAGGGCAGGAAGTCCGAGGGTGGGAGCAGACATGAGGATCGGAGGTGATGAGGTGACAGACCCAAGCTGGGTTGAGAGGCCGGGTGAACACAGTGCTTCTGAGACGGAGGAGAGTCCTCGACCAGAACAGGTTGAAGAGCAGAGCAGTGTGGGGCCAGACGGAGAGGCAGGGCCAGAGCTGGTGCATCAGCGCCAAATGTGTCCATAGTAAGCTCCCGTGGCGAGGGCTCCGCGGCGAGGCTAGATTTTCAGAAGTCTGGAGGTTCTTAAGGAAACACCGGATGAACCGACGACTGTGGTGCACACACTTGCCAAACCAGGATCAGCAGGGGTTCACCACTAATAGCTTAACTACCACCAGTATGCGCAGCATATGAATGCTAACACCCCACTCAGGGAACAAGCGCGTTCACCTCCGGCCATGCACACCACTGCTCCTCCCTGTGTCAGCTGATGGTCGCCCCCTGCCCAGGACCCTGCCACAAAACCCCATCTCGCCTCCACGATCCTCCACACATCCACCATCGTTCAGCTCTCCATACCCCAGACGCTGGAGCGAAACGCAAATATGTGCAACCCACCCGCACGCCCAAGCCCTTAATGTTCACATCTCCAGATTGTCTAAGCCTGGAATGCTGCCCTATAGGCTAGTAGAGACGAGGCTTTCGCAGCACCTCATGGCTGCGGCACGCCCCTCGGCTATTCGGTCCCCAGCCGCCACTACTCCATCCGTGACCATGCCCACATCGAGATAAGCATTACCTCACATGCGATTCGATCACGTGATATATCTATTGGTAATGCCCTTGTAATTGTGGTATATTGGGGAAACCACTCTTGATTTCAAAACCCGTAAACCAGCACTGCTACACAATCAGGGCTGGTAGAAAAGACCTCCTGTCCCCAACAGTTTCTATGAAGTTAACATAAGAGGGACAACTCAGGTTTCGTCTCATTGGACAGTATCCCGCCCCTGGGAGAGGAGGGGATAGGACGAAACTGTTAAAAGACGGGAACTGGAGTGGATCTATAACTTAATACATTAAAACCTAATGGACTTAATGTTGATTTAAGCAAGTGGAATTTTCTGAAGTGAGTTGGCCTGTTATGTACTTACATCTTGCGTTTTGTGACCCTCGGTATAGGATATGGGTCTTACATATGTTTCTAACTAAAAAAAATTTTTCTTCTTTTTCCTAGTCATCTATTCACTGTCACATCACGGTACTTC